>OX463806.1:11316397-11363897 GCA_949825045.1 Argyresthia goedartella | reverse complement strand
ACCATGAGAAAAAAAAAATAAAAAATCTCATGTATTTTTTTTAATCTAGTTAACGATAAAATATTTACATTAATAGTGACCACATCTACACAAGCATAATATCTAACACAATTCTTCTTTCATACATCACGCAGCCAATGGTTGGGGTAGGGTTCACGATCTATGACACAAACTCCAGAGATGGCACCAATGAGTCACACTCCCTTGACGTAGGCTTTTCATAAGTCGTCACCCGCTCGGCTTCTAGAACCAGGCTATTTACAGTAACAGAGTCAAGCATCGTGGAAACAGTCCACGACTCTGACAGTAAAAACAAGGTGTCTAAGAAGGAGACCTCAAGATACTTCCTTAGAAGAGAAGGTACTAGATAGTTAGAAGTAGAACTAGATAGTTATCTAGTAGTTAGTTGAGATAGGATCTGTAGTCGGTTAGGTATTTCCAACTACAAAGAGCTTCCTATATACCAAGTGTTAATAGAAGAGTATTTAAATATCTTAATAACCTATTTAAATTGAAACTTGAACTCGAACTCGCAGAACTCGAAGTTGAACTCGAAGTTGAACTCGAACTCGAACTCGAACTCGAACTCGAACTCGAACTCTTACTCGAACTCGAACTCGGATTCGGACTCGGACTCGGACTCGGACTCGGACTCGGACTCGGACTCGGACTCGGACTCGGACTCGGACTCGGACTCGGACTCGGACTCGGACTCGGACTCGGACTCGGACTCGGACTCGGACTCGGACTCGGACTCGGACTCGGACTCGGACTCGGACTCGGACTCGAAGTCGGACTGACTGAAGTGATGTTACAACATCCTATGGAAATAAATGTTTTTTGATTTTTTTGATTTTCAGACTCTGACTCGGACTCTGACTCTGACTCTGACTCGGACTCGGACTCGGACTCGGACTTGGACTCGGACTCGGACTCGCACTCGGACTCGGACTCGGACTCGGACTCGGACTCGGACTCGGACTCGGACTCGGACTCGGACTCGGACTCGGACTCGGACTCGGACTTGGACTCGGACTCGAACTCGAACTCGAACTCGAACTTGAACTCGAACTCGAACTCGAACTCGAACTCGAACTCGAACTCGAACTCTGACTCGAACTCTGACTTGAACTCTGACTCGAACTCTGACTCGGACTCTGACTCGGACTCTGACTCGGACTCTGACTCTGACTCTGACTCTGACTTGGCTCTGACTCTAACTCTAACTCTAACTCTAACTCGAACTCGAACTCTGACTCGAACTCTGACTTGAACTCTGACTCGAACTCTGACTCGGACTCTGACTCGGACTCTGACTCGGACTCTGACTCTGACTCTGACTCTGACTTGGCTCTGACTCTAACTCTAACTCTAACTCTAACTCTAACTTACCTCTAACTCTAACTCTAACTCTAACTCTAACTCTAACTCTAACTCTAACTCTAACTCTAACTCTAACTCTAACTCTAACTCTAACTCTAACTCTAACTCTGACTCTGACTCTGACTCTGACTCTGACTCTGACTCGGACTCGGACTCGGACTCGGACTCGGACTCGGACTCGGACTCGGACTCGGACTCGAACTCGAACTCGAACTCGAACTTGAACTCTGAATCGAACTCTGACTCTAACTCTGACTCGAACTCTGACTCGAACTTTGACTCGAACTCTGACTCGAACTCTGACTCGAACTCTAACTCGAATTCTGACTCTGACTCTGACTCTGACTCTGACTCGGACTCGGAATCGGACTGGGACTCTGACTCTGACTCTGACTATGACTCTGACTCTGACTCGGACTCGGACTCAGACTCGGACTCGGTCTCAGACTCGGACTCGGTCTCAGACTCGGACTCGGACTCGGACTCGGACTCGGACTCTGACTCGGACTCTGACTCGGACTCGGACTCTGACTCGGACTCTGACTCGGACTCTGACTCGGACTCTGACTCGGACTCTGACTCGGACTCTGACTCGGACTCTGACTCGGACTCTGACTCGGACTCTGACTCGGACTCTGACTCGGACTCTGACTCTGGTTGTGGTATCTGCCACAATTTGCAGTAATTAATTCTGCACGGTATACGAGTACGACGATGTAAGTTTTGTTCTAAAGTGAAAGTTCTATCAGCATTAAGAGTATAGTTACCATAATTTTTGTGCGTGAATAAAGAATTCCTGAGATGTGAGTCTTTACGTTTTATTTATATGAGATAGTGAAAAACTGTCAAAGCAAGCATATTGTAGGGAAAATCCTTCAGTTCATTTGTTTCTTCCAACCAAAGCAGGCCTAGGATAGGAAAAACCCTACTGTTCCCCAAAAACCCTGAGAAAAAAAAAAAATTCTCATGTATTTTTTTTAAATCTAGTTAACGATAAAATATTTACATTAATAGTGACCACCTCTACACAAGCATAATATCTAACACAATTCTTCTTTCATACATCACGCAGCCAATGGTTGGTTCACGATCTATGACACAAACTTCAGAGATGGCACCAGTGAGTCACACTCCCTTGACGTAGGCTTTTCATAAGTCGTCACCCGCTCGGCTCGGGTGACGACTAGAACCAGGCTATTTACAGTAACAGAGTCAAGAAAGCTTTGGCCAGATCGAGAAAGATCCCTATACATCTCTCGCCTCTATCCAAACACTCTGTTACAAAGTCTGTAACAAGATGGACTGCATCAGACGTGGACTTCCTGGAGCGAAAACCAAACTGTCTGTCAGATAAAATATTGTTTTTCTCGAGATAATTTAAAAATCGGATATTGATAATTCGTTCCAGGATTTTAGACAGTGATGGGAGAATCGAGATTGGCCTATAGCAGTCAACACGGTCGCGTTTGCCCCCCTTATGGATGGGTATGACCACTGATCTCTTTAGAGCGTCAGGGAAAATTCCCATTTCTAAACAAAGATTAAAAATGTGGCATAGATGAGGGACCAAAATGCTCCTGTGCTCCTTTAAAATCTTGTTCGGGATGTTGTCCCATCCTACAGAACACGCATTTTTTAGCTGCATAATTAGTCTACTGACTTCTTCACAGTCAGTATTTAACAAGATGAAAGAGTCTGATCTCCTATCAGACATAGCATCAATATCTTTGTGATTTGTGCATAGGTCATTATTTATATACTCAGCTAGCTTTTTGCCCACATTTACAAAATAATTATTGACTAGTTCAATTGAATCAGATGGTGAATCTTTTATTTTGAGTAGTTCGTTCGGTTTGTTTTTAGTTTTTGTGGTATAAGTGATTGATTTGATGGCTTCCATAATTCTTTACTATTTTAGCCCGCTTTATCTATTAATGTTTTGTCATACAGTCTTTTTTGCTTCTTTAATAAGTTATTACAAAGGCTTCTATATCTATGATATGTTATTTTATTAATTTAATTTTCTGGTTTAGACATAGACTTTTTGTGTAGCTTGTCCCTATTTCGTAAGCACCGAAGAAGGCCCGGTGTTAACCATGGTTTTAAGATCCTCTTGCTACATGAAACCTTGTGAGTTGTTGTGTTACTGTCCAAGACAATTTGAATTAGTCTTATAAATTCATTCATAGCAGAGTTTGGATCCAGAAAATCATAAATATGAGTAAAATTGGTGCTATTTAGATCTTGTGCAAAAGCCTGGAAGTTTAGTCTACCATAAGAAGTAGGAAGAAACAGTCTCTTCTGATCCAACCGAAGCAGGCCTAGGATAGGAAAAACCCTACAGTTCCCCAAAAACCCTGAAAAAAAAAAAAATATTTTCTCATGTATTTTTTTTTAATCTAGTTAAAGATAAAATATTTACATTAATAGTGACCACCTCTACACAAGCATAATATCTAACACAATTCTTCTTTCATACATCACGCAGCCAATGGTTGGGGTAGGGTTCACGATCTATGACACAAACTCCAGAGATGGCACCAATGAGTCACACTCCCTTGACGTAGGCTTTTCATAAGTCGTCACCCGCTCGGCTTCTAGAACCAGGCTATTTACAGTAACAGAGTCAAGCATTGTGGAAACAGTCCACGACTCTGACAGTAAAAACAAGGTGTCTAAAGAAGGAGACCTCAAGATACTTCCTTAGAAGAGAAGGTACTATCTATAGTTAGAAGTAGAACTAGATAGTTATCTAGTAGTTAGTTGAGATAGGATCTGTAGTCGGTTAGGTATTTCCAACTACAAAGAGCTTCCTATATACCAAGTGTTAATAGAAGAGTATTTAAATGGCTTAATAACCTATTTAAATTGAAACTTGAACTCGAACTCGCAGAACTCGAACTCGAACTCGAACTCGAACTCGAACTCGAACTCGAACTCTAACTCTCTAACTCTAACTCTAACTCTAACTCTAACTCTAACTCTAACTCTAACTCTAACTCTAACTTCAACTCCAACTCCAACTCTAACTCTAACTCTAACTCTAACTCTAACTCTAACTCTAGCTCTAACTCTAACTCTAACTCGTAAGAGTTAGAGTTAGAGAACTCGAACTCGGACTCGGACTCGGACTCGGACTCGCACTCGGACTCGGACTCGGACTCGGACTCGGACTCGGACTCGGACTCGGACTCGGACTCGGACTCGAACTCGGACTCGAACTCGAACTCGAACACTCGAACTCGAACACTCGAACTCGAACACTCGAACTCGAATACTCGAACTCGAACACTCGAACTCGAACACTCGAACTCGGATTCGGACTCGGACTCGGACTCGGACTCGGACTCGGAATCGGACTCGGACTCGGACTCGGACTCGGACTCGGACTCGGACTCGGACTCGGACTCGGACTGGGACTCGGACTCGGACTCGGACTCGGACTCGGACTCGGACTCGGACTCGGACTCGAACTCGGACTCGAACTCGAACTCGAACACTCGAACTCGAACACTCGAACTCGAACACTCGAACTCGAACACTCAAACTCGGATTCGGACTCGGACTCGGACTCGGACTCGGACTCGGACTCGGACTCGGACTTGGACTCGGACTCTGACTCGGACTCGGACTCTGACTCGGACTCTGACTCGGACTCTGACTCGGACTCTGACTCGGACTCTGACTCTGACTCTGACTCGGACTCGGACTCGGACTCGGACTCGGACTCGGACTCGGACTCGGACTCGGACTCGGACTTGAACTCGGACTCGGACTCGGACTCGGACTCGGACTCGGACTCGGACTCGGACTCGGACTCGGACTCGGACTCGGACTCGGACTCGGACTCGGACTCTGACTCGGACTCTGACTCGGACTCTGACTCGGACTCTGACTCTGACTCTGACTATGACTCTGACTCTGACTCGGACTCGGTCTCAGACTCGGACTCGGACTCGGACTCGGACTCGGACTCGGACTCGGACTCGGACTCGGACTCGGACTCGGACTCTGACTCGGACTCGGACTCGGACTCGGACTCGGACTCGGACTCGGACTCGGACTCGGACTCGGACTCGGACTCGGACTTGGACTCGGACTCGAACTCGAACTCGAACTCGAACTTGAACTCGAACTCGAACTCGAACTCGAACTCGAACTCGAACTCGAACTCTGACTCGAACTCTGACTTGAACTCTGACTCGAACTCTGACTCGGACTCTGACTCGGACTCTGACTCGGACTCTGACTCTGACTCTGACTCTGACTCGGACTCTGACTCTAACTCTAACTCTAACTCTAACTCTAACTCTAACTCTTACTCTAACTCTAACTCTAACTCTAACTCTAACTCTAACTCTAACTCTAACTCTAACTCTAACTCTAACTCTAACTCTAACTCTAACTCTAACTCTAACTCTAACTCTAACTCTAACTCTGACTCTGACTCTGACTCTGACTCTGACTCTGACTCTGACTCGGACTCGGACTCGGACTCGGACTCGGACTCGGACTCGGACTCGGACTCGAACTCGAACTCGAACTCGAACTTGAACTCTGAATCGAACTCTCACTCTAACTCTGACTCGAACTCTGACTCGAACTTTGACTCGAACTCTGACTCGAACTCTGACTCGAACTCTAACTCGAATTCTGATTCTGACTCTGACTCTGACTCTGACTCGGACTCGGACTCGGACTGGGACTCTGACTCTGACTCTGACTATGACTCTGACTCTGACTCGGACTCGGACTCAGACTCGGACTCGGTCTCAGACTCGGACTCGGTCTCAGACTCGGACTCGGACTCGGACTCGGACTCGGACTCTGACTCGGACTCTGACTCGGACTCGGACTCTGACTCGGACTCTGACTCGGACTCTGACTCGGACTCTGACTCGGACTCTGACTCGGACTCTGACTCGGACTCTGACTCGGACTCTGACTCGGACTCTGACTCGGACTCTGACTCTGGTTGTGGTATCTGCCACAATTTGCAGTAATTAATTCTGCACGGTATACGAGTACGACGATGTAAGTTTTGTTCTAAAGTGAAAGTTCTATCAGCATTAAGAGTATTTAGTTACCATAATTTTTGTGCGTGAATAAAGAATTCCTGAGATGTGAGTCTTTACGTTTTATTTATATGAGATAGTGAAAAACTGTCAAAGCAAGCATATTGTAGGGAAAATCCTTCAGTTCATTTGTTTCTTCCAACCAAAGCAGGCCTAGGATAGGAAAAACCCTACTGTTCCCCAAAAACCCTGAGAAAAAAAAAAAAAAATTCTCATGTATTTTTTTTAAATCTAGTTAACGATAAAATATTTACATTAATAGTGACCACCTCTACACAAGCATAATATCTAACACAATTCTTCTTTCATACATCACGCAGCCAATGGTTGGTTCACGATCTATGACACAAACTTCAGAGATGGCACCAATGAGTCACACTCCCTTGACGTAGGCTTTTCATAAGTCGTCACCCGCTCGGCTCGGGTGACGACTAGAACCAGGCTATTTACAGTAACAGAGTCAAGAATTGTGGAAACAGTCCACGACTCTGACAGTAAAAACAAGGTGTCTAAAGAAGGAGACCTCAAGATACTTCCTTAGAAGAGAAGGTACTAGATAGTTAGAAGTAGAACTAGATAGTTATCTAGTAGTTAGTTGAGATAGGATCTGTAGTCGGTTAGGTATTTCCAACTACAAAGAGCTTCCTATATACCAAGTGTTAAGAGAAGAGTAGTATAAGAGTATTTAAATGGCTTAATAACCTATTTAAATTGAAACTTGAACTCGAACTCGCAGAACTCGAACTTGAACTCGAACTCAAACTCGAACTCGAACTCGAACACTCGAACTCGAACACTCGAACTCGAACACTCGAACTCGTACTCGAACTCGAACTCGAACTCGAACTCGAACTCGAACTCGAACTCGAACTCGAACTCAAACTCGAACTCGAATCGAACTCGAACTCGAACTCGAACTCGAACTCGAACTCGAACTCGAACTCGAACTCGAACTCGGACTCGAACTCGAACTCGAACTCGAACTCGAACTCGAACTCGAACTCGAACTCGAACTCGAACTCGAACTCGAACTCGAACTCGAACTCGAACTCGAACTCGAACATGAACTCGAACTCGAACTCGAACTCGAACTCGAACTCGAACTCGAACTCGAACTCGAACTCGAACTCGAACTCGAACTCGAACTCGAACTCGAACTCGAACTCGAACTCGAACTCGAACTACTCCAACTCTTACTCTAACTCTAACTCTAACTCTAACTCTAACTCTAACTCTAACTCTAACTCTAACTCTAACTCTAACTCTAACTCTAAATGTAACTCTAACTCTAACTCTAACTCTAACTCTAACTCTAACTCTTACTCTAACTCTAACTCTAACTCTAACTCTAACTCTTTCTCGAACTCGAACTCGGACTCGGACTCGGACTCGGACTCGGACTCGGACTCGGACTCGGACTCGGACTCGGACTCGGACTCGGACTCGGACTCGGACTCGGACTCGGACTCGGACTCGAACTCGGACTCGAACTCGAACTCGAACACTCGAACTCGAACACTCGAACTCGAACACTCGAACTCGAATACTCGAACTCGAACACTCGAACTCGAACACTCGAACTCGGATTCGGACTCGGACTCGGACTCGGACTCGGACTCGGACTCGAACTCGAACACTCGAACTCGAACACTCGAACTCGAACACTCGAACTCGAATACTCGAACTCGAACACTCGAACTCGAACACTCGAACTCGAATACTCAAACTCGAACACTCGAACTCGAACACTCGAACTCGGATTCGGACTCGGACTCGGACTCGGACTCGGACTCGGAATCGGACTCGGACTCGGACTCGGACTCGGACTCAGACTCGGACTCGGACTCGGACTGGGACTCGGACTCGGACTCGGACTCGGACTCGGACTCGGACTCAGACTCGGACTCGGATTCGGACTCGCACTCGGACTCGGACTCGAACTCGAACTCGAACTCGAACTCTAACTCTAACTCTAACTCTAACTCTAACTCTAACTCTAACTCTAACTCTAACTCTAACTCTAACTCTAACTCTAACTCTAACTCTAACTCTAAATGTAACTCTAACTCTAACTCTAACTCTAACTCTAACTCTAACTCTAACTCTAACTCTTACTCGAACTCGAACTCGGACTCGGACTCGGACTCGGACTCGGACTCGGACTCGGACTCGGACTCGGACTCGGACTCGGACTCGGACTCGGACTCGGACTCGGACTCGAACTCGGACTCGAACTCGAACTCGAACACTCGAACTCGAACACTCGAACTCGAACACTCGAACTCGAACACTCGAACTCGAACACTCGAACTCGGATTCGGACACGGACTCGGACTCGGACTCGGACTCGGACTCGGACTCGGACTTGAACTCGAACACTCGAACTCGAACACTCGAACTCGAACACTCGAACTCGAACACTCGAACTCGAATACTCGAACTCGAACACTCGAACTCGAACACTCGAACTCGGATTCGGACTCGGACTCGGACTCGGACTCGGACTCGGAATCGGACTCGGACTCGGACTCGGACTCGGACTCGGACTCGGACTCGGACTTGGACTCGGACTCGGACTCGGACTCGGGCTCGGACTCGGACTCGGACTCTGACTCGGACTCTGACTCGGACTCTGACTCGGACTCTGACTCGGACTCTGACTCGGACTCTGACTCGGACTCTGAGTCGGACTCTGACTCGGACTCTGACTCGGACTCTGACTCGGACTCTGAGTCGGACTCTGACTCGGACTCTGACTCGGACTCTGACTCGGACTCGGACTCTGACTCTGGTTGTGGTATCTGCCACAATTTGCAGTAATTAATTCTGCACGGTATACGAGTACGTCGATGTGAGTTTTGTTCTAAAGTGAAAGTTCTATCAGCATTAAGAGTATTTAGTTACCATAATTTTTGTGCGTGCATTAAGAATTCCTGAGATGTGAGTCTTTACGTTTTATTTATATGAGATAGTGAAAAACTGTCAAAGCAAGCATATTGTAGGGAATATCCTTCAGTTCATTTGTTTCTTCCAACCAAAGCAGGCCTAGGATAGGATAAACCCTACAGTTCCCCAAAAACCATGAGAAAAAAAAAATAAAAAATCTCATGTATTTTTTTTAATCTAGTTAACGATAAAATATTTACATTAATAGTGACCACATCTACACAAGCATAATATCTAACACAATTCTTCTTTCATACATCACGCAGGGTAGGGTTCACGAGAGATGGCACCAATGAGTCACACTCCCTTGACGTAGGCTTTTCATAAGTCGTCACCCGCTCGGCTTCTAGAACCAGGCTATTTACAGTAACAGAGTCAAGCATTGTGGAAACAGTCCACGACTCTGACAGTAAAAACAAGGTGTCTAAAGAAGGAGACCTCAATATACTTCCTTAGAAGAGAAGGTACTAGATAGTTAGAAGTAGAACTAGATAGTTATCTAGTAGTTAGTTGAGATAGGATCTGTAGTCGGTTAGGTATTTCCAACTACAAAGAGCTTCCTATATACCAAGTGTTAATAGAAGAGTATTTAAATGGCTTAATAACCAATAGGTTATTTAAATTGAAACTTGAACTCGAACTCGCAGAACTCGAACTCAAGTTCGAACTCGAACTCGAACTCGAACTCGAACTCGAACTCGAACTCGAACTCGAACTCGAACTCGAACTCGAACTCGAACTCGAACTCGAACTCGAACTCGAACTTGAATTCGAACTCGATCTCGAACTCGATTTCGAACTCGAACTCGAACTCGAACTCGAACTCGAACTCGAACTCGAACTCGAATTCGAACTCGAACTCGAACTCGAACTCGAACTCGAACACGAACTCGAACTCGAACTCGAACTCGGACTCGAACTCGAACTCGAACTCGAACTCGAACTCGAACTCGAACTCGAACTCGAACTCGAACTCGAACTCGAACTCGAACTCGAACTCGAACTCGAACTCGAACTCGAACTCGAACTCGAACTCGAACTCGAATTCGAACTCGAACTCGAACTCGAACTCGAACTCGAACACGAACTCGAACTCGAACTCGAACTCGGACTCGAACTCGAACTCTAACTCGAACTCGAACACTCGAACTCGAACACCCGAACTCGAACTAGAACTCGAACTCGAACTCAAACTCGGACTCGGACTCGGACTCGAACTCGAACTCGAACTCGAACTCGAACTCGAACTCGAACTCGAACTCGAACTCGAACTCGAACTCGAACTCGAACTCGAACTCGAACTCGAACTCGAACTCGAACTCGAACTCGAACTCGAACTCGAACTCGAACTCGAACTCGAACTCGAACTCGAACTCGAACTCGAACTCGAATTCGAACTCGAACTCGAACTCGAACTCGAACTCGAACACGAACTCGAACTCGAACTCGAACTCGAACTCGAACTCGAACTCGAACTCGAACTCGAACTCGAACTCGAACTCGAACTCGAACTCGAACTCGAACTCGAACTCGAACTCGAACTCGAACTCGAACTCGAACTCGAACTCGAACTCGAACTCGAACTCGAACTCGAACTCGAATTCGAACTCGAACTCGAACTCGAACTCGAACTCGAACACGAACTCGAACTCGAACTCGAACTCGGACTCGAACTCGAACTCTAACTCGAACACGAACTCGAACTCGAACTCGAACTCGGACTCGAACTCGAACTCTAACTCGAACTCGAACACTCGAACTCGAACACCCGAACTCGAACTCGAACTCGAACTCGAACTCAAACTCGGACTCGGACTCGGACTCGGACTCGGACTCGGACTCGGACTCGGACTGACTGAAGTGATGTAACAACATCCTATGGAAATAAATGATTTTTGATTTTTTTGATTTTCAGACTCTGACTCGGACTCGGACTCGGACTCGAACTCGAACTCGAACTCGAACTCGAACTCAAACTCGGACTCGGACTCGGACTCGGACTCGGACTCGGACTCGGACTCGGACTGACTGAAGTGATGTAACAACATCCTATGGAAATAAATGATTTTTGATTTTTTTGATTTTCAGACTCTGACTCGGACTCGGACTCGGACTCGAACTCGAACTCGAACTCGAACTCGAACTCGAACTCGAACTCGAACTCGAACTCGAACTCGAACTCGAACTCGAACTCGAACTCGAACTCGAACTCGAACTCGAACTCGAACTCTGACTCGAACTCTGACTCGAACTCTGACTCGAACTCTGACTCGAACGCTGACTCGAACTCTGACTCGAACTCTGACTATAACTCTGACTCTGACTCTGACTCTGACTCTGACTCTGACTCTGACTCGGACTCGGACTCGGACTCGGACTCGGACTCGGACTCGGACTCGGACTCGGACTCGGACTCGGACTCGGACTCGGACTCGGACTCGGACTCGGACTCGGACTCGGACTCGGACTCGGACTCGGACTCGGACTGGGACTGGGACTCGGACTCGGACTCGGACTCGGACTCGGACTCGGACTCGGACTCGGACTCGGACTCGGACTCGAACTCGAACTCGAACTCGAACTCGAACTCGAACTCGAACTCGAACTCGAACTCGAACTCGAACTCGAACTCGAACTCGAACTCGAACTCTGACTCGAACTCTGACTCGAACTCTGACTCGAACTCTGACTCGAACGCTGACTCGAACTCTGACTCGAACTCTGACTATAACTCTGACTCTGACTCTGACTCTGACTCTGACTCTGACTCTGACTCTGACTCGGACTCGGACTCGGACTCGGACTCGGACTCGAACTCGAACACTCGAACTCGAACACTCGAACTCGAACACTCAAACTCGGATTCTGACTCGGACTCGGACTCGGACTCGGACTCGGACTCGGACTCGGACTCGGACTCGGACTCGGACTTGGACTCGGACTCTGACTCGGACTCGGACTCTGACTCGGACTCTGACTCGGACTCTGACTCGGACTCTGACTCGGACTCTGACTCTGACTCTGACTCGGACTCGGACTCGGACTCGGACTCGGACTCGGACTCGGACTCGGACTCGGACTCGGACTTGGACTCGGACTCGGACTCGGACTCGGACTCGGACTCGGACTCGGACTCGGACTCGGACTCGGACTCGGACTCGGACTCGGACTCGGACTCTGACTCGGACTCTGACTCGGACTCTGACTCGGACTCTGACTCTGACTCTGACTATGACTCTGACTCTGACTCTGACTCGGACTCTGACTCGGACTCTGACTCGGACTCTGACTCGGACTCTGACTCGGACTCGGACTCGGACTCTGACTCTGGTTGTGGTATCTGCCACAATTTGCAGTAATTAATTCTGCACGGTATACGAGTACGTCGATGTGAGTTTTGTTCTAAAGTGAAAGTTCTATCAGCATTAAGAGTATTTAGTTACCATAATTTTTGTGCGTGCATAAAGAATTCCTGAGATGTGAGTCTTTACGTTTTATTTATATGAGATAGTGAAAAACTGTCAAAGCAAGCATATTGTAGGGAATATCCTTCAGTTCATTTGGTTCTTCCAACCAAAGCAGGCCTAGGATAGGATAAACCCTACAGTTCCCCAAAAACCATGAGAAAAAAAAAATAAAAAATCTCATGTATTTTTTTTAATCTAGTTAACGATAAAATATTTACATTAATAGTGACCACATCTACACAAGCATAATATCTAACACAATTCTTCTTTCATACATCACGCAGCCAATGGTTGGGGTAGGGTTCACGATCTATGACACAAACTCCAGAGATGGCACCAATGAGTCACACTCCCTTGACGTAGGCTTTTCATAAGTCGTCACCCGCTCGGCTTCTAGAACCAGGCTATTTACAGTAACAGAGTCAAGCATCGTGGAAACAGTCCACGACTCTGACAGTAAAAACAAGGTGTCTAAGAAGGAGACCTCAAGATACTTCCTTAGAAGAGAAGGTACTAGATAGTTAGAAGTAGAACTAGATAGTTATCTAGTAGTTAGTTGAGATAGGATCTGTAGTCGGTTAGGTATTTCCAACTACAAAGAGCTTCCTATATACCAAGTGTTAATAGAAGAGTATTTAAATATCTTAATAACCTATTTAAATTGAAACTTGAACTCGAACTCGCAGAACTCGAAGTTGAACTCGAAGTTGAACTCGAACTCGAACTCGAACTCGAACTCGAACTCGAACTCTTACTCGAACTCGAACTCGGATTCGGACTCGGACTCGGACTCGGACTCGGACTCGGACTCGGACTCGGACTCGGACTCGGACTCGGACTCGGACTCGGACTCGGACTCGGACTCGGACTCGGACTCGGACTCGGACTCGGACTCGGACTCGGACTCGGACTCGGACTCGGACTCGGACTCGGACTCGAAGTCGGACTGACTGAAGTGATGTTACAACATCCTATGGAAATAAATGTTTTTTGATTTTTTTGATTTTCAGACTCTGACTCGGACTCTGACTCTGACTCTGACTCGGACTCGGACTCGGACTCGGACTTGGACTCGGACTCGGACTCGCACTCGGACTCGGACTCGGACTCGGACTCGGACTCGGACTCGGACTCGGACTCGGACTCGGACTCGGACTCGGACTCGGACTCGGACTTGGACTCGGACTCGAACTCGAACTCGAACTCGAACTTGAACTCGAACTCGAACTCGAACTCGAACTCGAACTCGAACTCGAACTCTGACTCGAACTCTGACTTGAACTCTGACTCGAACTCTGACTCGGACTCTGACTCGGACTCTGACTCGGACTCTGACTCTGACTCTGACTCTGACTTGGCTCTGACTCTAACTCTAACTCTAACTCTAACTCGAACTCGAACTCTGACTCGAACTCTGACTTGAACTCTGACTCGAACTCTGACTCGGACTCTGACTCGGACTCTGACTCGGACTCTGACTCTGACTCTGACTCTGACTTGGCTCTGACTCTAACTCTAACTCTAACTCTAACTCTAACTTACCTCTAACTCTAACTCTAACTCTAACTCTAACTCTAACTCTAACTCTAACTCTAACTCTAACTCTAACTCTAACTCTAACTCTAACTCTAACTCTAACTCTGACTCTGACTCTGACTCTGACTCTGACTCTGACTCGGACTCGGACTCGGACTCGGACTCGGACTCGGACTCGGACTCGGACTCGGACTCGAACTCGAACTCGAACTCGAACTTGAACTCTGAATCGAACTCTGACTCTAACTCTGACTCGAACTCTGACTCGAACTTTGACTCGAACTCTGACTCGAACTCTGACTCGAACTCTAACTCGAATTCTGACTCTGACTCTGACTCTGACTCTGACTCGGACTCGGAATCGGACTGGGACTCTGACTCTGACTCTGACTATGACTCTGACTCTGACTCGGACTCGGACTCAGACTCGGACTCGGTCTCAGACTCGGACTCGGTCTCAGACTCGGACTCGGACTCGGACTCGGACTCGGACTCTGACTCGGACTCTGACTCGGACTCGGACTCTGACTCGGACTCTGACTCGGACTCTGACTCGGACTCTGACTCGGACTCTGACTCGGACTCTGACTCGGACTCTGACTCGGACTCTGACTCGGACTCTGACTCGGACTCTGACTCGGACTCTGACTCTGGTTGTGGTATCTGCCACAATTTGCAGTAATTAATTCTGCACGGTATACGAGTACGACGATGTAAGTTTTGTTCTAAAGTGAAAGTTCTATCAGCATTAAGAGTATAGTTACCATAATTTTTGTGCGTGAATAAAGAATTCCTGAGATGTGAGTCTTTACGTTTTATTTATATGAGATAGTGAAAAACTGTCAAAGCAAGCATATTGTAGGGAAAATCCTTCAGTTCATTTGTTTCTTCCAACCAAAGCAGGCCTAGGATAGGAAAAACCCTACTGTTCCCCAAAAACCCTGAGAAAAAAAAATAATTCTCATGTATTTTTTTTAAATCTAGTTAACGATAAAATATTTACATTAATAGTGACCACCTCTACACAAGCATAATATCTAACACAATTCTTCTTTCATACATCACGCAGCCAATGGTTGGTTCACGATCTATGACACAAACTTCAGAGATGGCACCAGTGAGTCACACTCCCTTGACGTAGGCTTTTCATAAGTCGTCACCCGCTCGGCTCGGGTGACGACTAGAACCAGGCTATTTACAGTAACAGAGTCAAGAAAGCTTTGGCCAGATCGAGAAAGATCCCTATACATCTCTCGCCTCTATCCAAACACTCTGTTACAAAGTCTGTAACAAGATGGACTGCATCAGACGTGGACTTCCTGGAGCGAAAACCAAACTGTCTGTCAGATAAAATATTGTTTTTCTCGAGATAATTTAAAAATCGGATATTGATAATTCGTTCCAGGATTTTAGACAGTGATGGGAGAATCGAGATTGGCCTATAGCAGTCAACACGGTCGCGTTTGCCCCCCTTATGGATGGGTATGACCACTGATCTCTTTAGAGCGTCAGGGAAAATTCCCATTTCTAAACAAAGATTAAAAATGTGGCATAGATGAGGGACCAAAATGCTCCTGTGCTCCTTTAAAATCTTGTTCGGGATGTTGTCCCATCCTACAGAACACGCATTTTTTAGCTGCATAATTAGTCTACTGACTTCTTCACAGTCAGTATTTAACAAGATGAAAGAGTCTGATCTCCTATCAGACATAGCATCAATATCTTTGTGATTTGTGCATAGGTCATTATTTATATACTCAGCTAGCTTTTTGCCCACATTTACAAAATAATTATTGACTAGTTCAATTGAATCAGATGGTGAATCTTTTATTTTGAGTAGTTCGTTCGGTTTGTTTTTAGTTTTTGTGGTATAAGTGATTGATTTGATGGCTTCCATAATTCTTTACTATTTTAGCCCGCTTTATCTATTAATGTTTTGTCATACAGTCTTTTTTGCTTCTTTAATAAGTTATTACAAAGGCTTCTATATCTATGATATGTTATTTTATTAATTTAATTTTCTGGTTTAGACATAGACTTTTTGTGTAGCTTGTCCCTATTTCGTAAGCACCGAAGAAGGCCCGGTGTTAACCATGGTTTTAAGATCCTCTTGCTACATGAAACCTTGTGAGTTGTTGTGTTACTGTCCAAGACAATTTGAATTAGTCTTATAAATTCATTCATAGCAGAGTTTGGATCCAGAAAATCATAAATATGAGTAAAATTGGTGCTATTTAGATCTTGTGCAAAAGCCTGGAAGTTTAGTCTACCATAAGAAGTAGGAAGAAACAGTCTCTTCTGATCCAACCGAAGCAGGCCTAGGATAGGAAAAACCCTACAGTTCCCCAAAAACCCTGAAAAAAAAAAAAATATTTTCTCATGTATTTTTTTTTAATCTAGTTAAAGATAAAATATTTACATTAATAGTGACCACCTCTACACAAGCATAATATCTAACACAATTCTTCTTTCATACATCACGCAGCCAATGGTTGGGGTAGGGTTCACGATCTATGACACAAACTCCAGAGATGGCACCAATGAGTCACACTCCCTTGACGTAGGCTTTTCATAAGTCGTCACCCGCTCGGCTTCTAGAACCAGGCTATTTACAGTAACAGAGTCAAGCATTGTGGAAACAGTCCACGACTCTGACAGTAAAAACAAGGTGTCTAAAGAAGGAGACCTCAAGATACTTCCTTAGAAGAGAAGGTACTATCTATAGTTAGAAGTAGAACTAGATAGTTATCTAGTAGTTAGTTGAGATAGGATCTGTAGTCGGTTAGGTATTTCCAACTACAAAGAGCTTCCTATATACCAAGTGTTAATAGAAGAGTATTTAAATGGCTTAATAACCTATTTAAATTGAAACTTGAACTCGAACTCGCAGAACTCGAACTCGAACTCGAACTCGAACTCGAACTCGAACTCGAACTCTAACTCTCTAACTCTAACTCTAACTCTAACTCTAACTCTAACTCTAACTCTAACTCTAACTCTAACTTCAACTCCAACTCCAACTCTAACTCTAACTCTAACTCTAACTCTAACTCTAACTCTAGCTCTAACTCTAACTCTAACTCGTAAGAGTTAGAGTTAGAGAACTCGAACTCGGACTCGGACTCGGACTCGGACTCGCACTCGGACTCGGACTCGGACTCGGACTCGGACTCGGACTCGGACTCGGACTCGGACTCGGACTCGAACTCGGACTCGAACTCGAACTCGAACACTCGAACTCGAACACTCGAACTCGAACACTCGAACTCGAATACTCGAACTCGAACACTCGAACTCGAACACTCGAACTCGGATTCGGACTCGGACTCGGACTCGGACTCGGACTCGGAATCGGACTCGGACTCGGACTCGGACTCGGACTCGGACTCGGACTCGGACTCGGACTGGGACTCGGACTCGGACTCGGACTCGGACTCGGACTCGGACTCGGACTCGGACTCGAACTCGGACTCGAACTCGAACTCGAACACTCGAACTCGAACACTCGAACTCGAACACTCGAACTCGAACACTCAAACTCGGATTCGGACTCGGACTCGGACTCGGACTCGGACTCGGACTCGGACTCGGACTTGGACTCGGACTCTGACTCGGACTCGGACTCTGACTCGGACTCTGACTCGGACTCTGACTCGGACTCTGACTCGGACTCTGACTCTGACTCTGACTCGGACTCGGACTCGGACTCGGACTCGGACTCGGACTCGGACTCGGACTCGGACTCGGACTTGAACTCGGACTCGGACTCGGACTCGGACTCGGACTCGGACTCGGACTCGGACTCGGACTCGGACTCGGACTCGGACTCGGACTCGGACTCGGACTCGGACTCTGACTCGGACTCTGACTCGGACTCTGACTCGGACTCTGACTCTGACTCTGACTATGACTCTGACTCTGACTCGGACTCGGTCTCAGACTCGGACTCGGACTCGGACTCGGACTCGGACTCGGACTCGGACTCGGACTCGGACTCGGACTCGGACTCTGACTCGGACTCTGACTCGGACTCTGACTCGGACTCTGATTCGGACTCTGACTCGGACTCTGACTCGGACTCTGACTCGGACTCTGACTCGGACTCGGACTAGGACTCTGACTCGGACTCTGACTCGGACTCTGACTCGGACTCTGACTCTGACTCTGACTATGACTCTGACTCTGACTCGGACTCGGTCTCAGACTCGGACTCGGACTCGGACTCGGACTCTGACTCGGACTCTGACTCGGACTCTGATTCGGACTCTGACTCGGACTCTGACTCGGACTCTGACTCGGACTCTGATTCGGACTCTGACTCGGACTCTGACTCGGACTCTGACTCGGACTCTGACTCGGACTCTGACTCGGACTCGGACTCGGACTCTGACTCTGGTTGTGGTATCTGCCACAATTTGCAGTTATTAATTCTGCACGGTATACGAGTACGTCGATGTGAGTTTTGTTCTAAAGTGAAAGTTCTATCAGCATTAAGAGTATTTAGTTACCATAATTTTTGTGCGTGCATAAAGAATTCCTGAGATGTGAGTCTTTACGTTTTATTTATATGAGATAGTGAAAAACTGTCAAAGCAAGCATATTGTAGGGAATATCCTTCAGTTCATTTGGTTCTTCCAACCAAAGCAGGCCTAGGATAGGATAAACCCTACAGTTCCCCAAAAACCATGAGAAAAAAAAAAAAAAATCTCATGTATTTTTTTTAATCTAGTTAACGATAAAATATTTACATTAATAGTGACCACATCTACACAAGCATAATATCTAACACAATTCTTCTTTCATACATCACGCAGCCAATGGTTGGGGTAGGGTTCACGATCTATGACACAAACTCCAGAGATGGCACCAATGAGTCACACTCCCTTGACGTAGGCTTTTCATAAGTCGTCACCCGCTCGGCTTCTAGAACCAGGCTATTTACAGTAACAGAGTCAAGCATTGTGGAAACAGTCCACGACTCTGACAGTAAAAACAAGGTGTCTAAAGAAGGAGACCTCAATATACTTCCTTAGAAGAGAAGGTACTAGATAGTTAAAAGTAGAACTAGATAGTTATCTAGTAGTTAGTTGAGATAGGATCTGTAGTCGGTTAGGTATTTCCAACTACAAAGAGCTTCCTATATACCAAGTGTTAATAGAAGAGTATTTAAATGGCTTAATAACCTATTTAAATTGAAACTTGAACTCGAACTCGCAGAACTCGAACTTGAACTCGAACTCGAACTCGAACTCGAACTCGAACTCGAACTCGAACTCGAACTCGAACTCGAACTCGAACTCGAACTCGAACTCGAACTCGAACTCGAACTCGAACTCGAACTCGAACTCGAACTCGAACTCGAACTCGAACTCGAACTCGAACTCGAACTCGAACTCGAACTCGAACTCGAACTCGAACTCGAACTCGAACTCGAACTCGAACTCGAACTCGAACTCGAACTCGAACTCGAACTCGAACTCGAACTCGAACTCGAACTCGAACTCGAACTCGAACTCGAACTCGAACACGAACTCGAACTCGAACTCGAACTCGGACTCGAACTCGAACTCGAACTCGAACTCGAACACTCGAACTCGAACACCCGAACTCGAACTCGAACTCGAACTCGAACTCAAACTCGGACTCGGACTCGGACTCGGACTCGGACTCGGACTCGGACTGACTGAAGTGATGTAACAACATCCTATGGAAATAAATAATTTTTGATTTTTTTGATTTTCAGACTCTGACTCGGACTCGGACTCGGACTCGAACTCGAACTCGAACTCGAACTCGAACTCGAACTCGAACTCGAACTCGAACTCGAACTCGAACTCGAACTCGAACTCGAACTCGAACTCGAACTCGAACTCGAACTCGAACTCGAACTCGAACTCTGACTCGAACTCTGACTCGAACTCTGACTCGAACTCTGACTCGAACGCTGACTCGAACTCTGACTCGAACTCTGACTATAACTCTGACTCTGACTCTGACTCTGACTCTGACTCTGACTCTGACACTGACTCTGACTCTGACTCTGACTCGGACTCGAACTCGAAGTTATCTCTAACTCTAACTCTAACTCTAACTCTAACTCTAACTCTAACTCTAACTTCGAGTTATCTAACTCTAACTCTAACTCTAACTCTAACTTCGAGTTATCTAACTCTAATTCTAACTCTAACTCTAACTCTAACTCTAACTCTAACTCGGACTCGGACTCGGACTCGAACTCGAACTCGAACTCGGACTCGAACTCGGACTCGGACTCGGACTCGGACTCGGACTCGGACTCGGACTCGGACTCGGACTCGGACTCGGACTCAGACTCGGACTCAGACTCGGACTCGGACTCGGACTCGGATTCTGACTCTGACACGGACTCTGACTCTGCCTCTGACTCTGACTATGGCTCTGACTCTGACTCTGACTCTGACTCTGACTCTGACTCGGACTCGGACTCGGACTCGGACTCGGACTCGGACTCGGACTCGGACTCGGACTCGACTCGGACTCGGACTCGGACTCGGACTCGGACTCGGACTCGGACTCGGACTCGGACTCGGACTCGGACTCGGACTCGGACTCGGACTCGGACTCGGACTCGGACTCGGACTCGGACTCTGACTCGGACTCTGACTCGGACTCGGACTCTGACTCGGACTCTGACTCGGACTCTGACTCGGACTCGGACTCTGACTCGGACTCTGACTCGGACTCTGACTCAGACTCTGACTCGGACTCTGACTCGGACTCTGACTCGGACTCTGACTCGGACTCTGAGTCGGACTCTGACTCGGACTCTGACTCGGACTCTGACTCGGACTCTGAGTCGGACTCTGACTCGGACTCTGACTCGGACTCTGACTCGGACTCGGACTCTGACTCTGGTTGTGGTATCTGCCACAATTTGCAGTAATTAATTCTGCACGGTATACGAGTACGTCGATGTGAGTTTTGTTCTAAAGTGAAAGTTCTATCAGCATTAAGAGTATTTATTTAGTTACCATAATTTTTGTGCGTGAATAAAGAATTCCTGAGATGTGTCTTTACGTTTTATTTATATGAGATAGTGAAAAACTGTCAATGCAAGCATATTGTAGGGAATATCCTTCAGTTCATTTGGTTCTTTTTTTTTTTTTTTAAATAAATAATCATGTTTATTCAATAAAATTGCTACAGTTTTGTCATACATTGGTACAGACAATTTAAGAGTCGTTACTCCCCAAAGTAGAGTTTCCCCTGTGTTTTGGGATAAGTAACATACGCTCCTCCCTACTTATATGCAACAATATTGTCTAACAAAAAAGAAAAATGTTCTGTAATTTAATTATGTACATACAGTTAAAATATTTGACTTAATTTAAATTTATAGTAACATTTAAAGTTATAAAGTTAAGGATCTTATATAATAGTTAAAAGTTAATTTGATAAAATGGGATTAATTTTTACATATGTGACACAAAACTTACTTGAAAAGGCATCTAATCGCTATTGGAGTGTTTGTAGTGTGAGTTATGAAAGAGAAGTTGATAAGTGTAATGCATGTATATAGAGTGTAGTGTGTAATGAATGTTATAATGTATTTGATATACAATACCACCTACATGTTTACTAAGAAATTAATGAGAGATATTAACTTAGGATGGTTATAAATTTCTCTTTTGCATCATAATTATTTAACCTCAACCAATTGTAAATAGTTATTTTGAATTCATATGTATTTTTTGAGTAAATATCTTCAGATTGGCAGAATTTATTATACAAATGTGGGCCCAGAAATTTAAAAAATCGTTGCAAAAAACTTGTTTTGCAAGAGATGGTTATGCATACTTTATCTTTGCGACGTTTTGATAGTGGTTTGTAATAAAGTGTTTGGTGTTGCTTTAGAAGGATACTCTGAATGAATAATTGTCTAACTGATAGGACTTCACAGTAATTATATAGTTCTTCCGTTGGAAATAATCTGGGTTTAAAGGTACACACCTTTAGGATTGCACGTTGAGCACGTTCTAAGGTAATAAGAATAGATTTATTTGCTCCTCCCCAGCATGATATGCAATAGCGTAAGAGGGATTCGCATAGAGCATAATATATTTTTAAGAACAGAGGCTTTAGTGATATGTCGTAGATTTTTAAATATATATATCAATTTTCGAACTTTAGCACTTAAAGTTACTATATGTGTATTAAAATTAAAATTTTCATCTAGAATTATGCCAAGATATTTTATAGTTGAGGTTCTCTCTAATGGTTTGCAAGTGCAAGGATTTACATCAGTACAACCATGTGAGGTAATTTTGAGGTTTTTAGGGGGTTGAGTGGAATTATTTATAGAAAAGGTTAAGTATTTAGTTTTGTCAGAGTTAAGGGTTAAATATTTTTCTGAAGCCATTTAGAAATAATGTCGAATCCATGTTGTGCACTCTCGAAAGCTTCTGTCCATTTTTTACCACTAAAAAGCAAAACGGTGTCGTCGGCTTAGGTAACTATATTACCACCTGGGATTTTAAGGTTGCATAAGTCGTTAATATAGACTAGGAAAAGGGTGGGACCCAGTATGCTGCCTTGAGGAACCCCCCATTCGACTGGTTGGGTGCTGCTCATATGGTCACCTATTTTGACACTTTGCTTCCTCTCTCACTAATAACTTTTAAAAAGGTTAAGTTGTGTGCCCCTCACACCCAGGGTGTCGAGTTTATTCACAAAGACTGCGGTCGAGACCGTATCGAAAGCTTTGGCCAGATCGAGAAAGATCCCTATACATCTCTCGCCTCTATCCAAACACTCTGTTACAAAGTCTGTAACAAGATGGACTGCATCAGACGTGGACTTCCTGGAGCGAAAACCAAACTGTCTGTCAGATAAAATATTGTTTTTCTCGAGATAATTTAAAAATCGGATATTGATAATTCGTTCCAGGATTTTAGACAGTGATGGGAGAATCGAGATTGGCCTATAGCAGTCAACACGGTCGCGTTTGCCCCCCTTATGGATGGGTATGACCACTGATCTCTTTAGAGCGTCAGGGAAAATTCCCATTTAAACAAAGATTAAAAATGTGGCATAGATGAGGGACCAAAATGCTCCTGTGCTCCTTTAAAATCTTGTTCGGGATGTTGTCCCATCCTACAGAACACGCATTTTTTAGCTGCATAATTAGTCTACTGACTTCTTCACAGTCAGTATTTAACAAGATGAAAGAGTCTGATCTCCTATCAGACATAGCATCAATATCTTTGTGATTTGTGCATAGGTCATTATTTATATACTCAGCTAGCTTTTTGCCCACATTTACAAAATAATTATTGACTAGTTCAATTGAATCAGATGGTGAATCTTTTATTTTGAGTAGTTCGTTCGGTTTGTTTTTAGTTTTTGTGGTATAAGTGATTGATTTGATGGCTTCCATAATTCTTTACTATTTTTGCCCGCTTTATCTATTAATGTTTTGTCATACAGTCTTTTTTGCTTCTTTAATAAGTTATTACAAAGGCTTCTATATCTATGATATGTTATTTTATTAATTTAATTTTCTGGTTTAGACATAGACTTTTTGTGTAGCTTGTCCCTATTTCGTAAGCACCGAAGAAGGCCCGGTGTTAACCATGGTTTTAAGATCCTCTTGCTACATGAAACCTTGTGAGTTGTTGTGTTACTGTCCAAGACAATTTGAATTAGTCTTATAAATTCATTCATAGCAGAGTTTGGATCCAGAAAATCATAAATATGAGTAAAATTGGTGCTATTTAGATCTTGTGCAAAAGCCTGGAAGTTTAGTCTACCATAAGAAGTAGGAAGAAACAGTCTCTTCTGATCCAACCGAAGCAGGCCTAGGATAGGAAAAACCCTACAGTTCCCCAAAAACCCTGAGGAAAAAAAAAATATTTTCTCATGTATTTTTTTTAAATCTAGTTAAAGAAAAAAATATTTACATTAATAGTGACCACCTCTACACAAGCATAATATCTAACACAATTCTTCTTTCATACATCACGCAGCCAATGGTTGGGGTAGGGTTCACGATCTATGACACAAACTCCAGAGATGGCACCAATGAGTCACACTCCCTTGACGTAGGCTTTTCATAAGTCGTCACCCGCTCGGCTTCTAGAACCAGGCTATTTACAGTAACAGAGTCAAGCATTGTGGAAACAGTCCACGACTCTGACAGTAAAAACAAGGTGTCTAAAGAAGGAGACCTCAAGATACTTCCTTAGAAGAGAAGGTACTAGATAGTTAGAAGTAGAACTAGATAGTTATCTAGTAGTTAGTTGAGATAGGATCTGTAGTCGGTTAGGTATTTCCAACTACAAAGAGC
This sequence comes from Argyresthia goedartella, assembly GCA_949825045.1. NCBI lineage: Eukaryota > Metazoa > Arthropoda > Insecta > Lepidoptera > Argyresthiidae > Argyresthia > Argyresthia goedartella. Next base: position 11,339,166 of record OX463806.1, on the reverse strand, counting down.
TTCCTATATACCAAGTGTTAATAGAAGAGTATTTAAATGGCTTAATAACCTATTTAAATTGAAACTTGAACTCGAACTCGCAGAACTCGAACTCGAACTCGAACTCGAACTCGAACTCGAACTCGAACTCGAACTCGAACTCTAACTCTCTAACTCTAACTCTAACTCTAACTCTAACTCTAACTCTAACTCTAACTCTAACTTCAACTCCAACTCCAACTCTAACTCTAACTCTAACTCTAACTCTAACTCTAACTCTAACTCTAGCTCTAACTCTAACTCTAACTCTAACTCTAACTCCAACTCCAACTCCAACTCTAACTCTAACTCTAACTCTAACTCTAACTCTAACTCTAACTCTAACTCTAACTCTAACTCTAACTCTAACTCTAACTCTAACTCTAACTCTAACTCTAACTCTAACTCTAACTCTAACTCTAACTCTAACTCTAACTCTAACTCTAACTCTAACTCTAACTCTAACTCTAAATCTAGCTCTAACTCTAACTCTAACTCTTACTCTAACTCTAACTCTAACTCTAACTCTAACTCTAACTCTAACTCTAACTCTAACTCTAACTCTAACTCTAACTCTAACTCTAACTCTAACTCTAACTCTAACTCTAACTCTAACTCTAACTCTAACTCTAACTCTAACTCTAACTCTAACTCTAACTCTAACCCTAACCCTAACCCTAACCCTAACTCTAACTCTAACTCTAACTCTAACTCTAACTCTAACTCTAACTCTAACTCTAACTCTAACTCTAACTCGAACTCGAACTCTAACTCTAACTCTAACTCTAACTCTAACTCTAACTCTAACTCTAACTCTAACTCTAACTCTAACTCTAACTCTAACTCTAACTCTAACTCTAACTCTAACTCTAACTCTAACTCTAACTCTAACTCTAACTCTAACTCTAACTCTAACTCTAACTCTAACTCTAACTCTAACCCTAACCCTAACCCTAACCCTAACCCTAACTCTAACTCTAACTCTAACTCTAACTCTAACTCTAACTCTAACTCTAACTCTAACTCTAACTCTAACTCTAACTCTAACTCTAACTCTAACTCTAACTCTAACTCTAACTCTAACTCTAACTCTAACTCTAACTCTAACTCTAACTCTAACTCTAACTCTAACTCTAACTCTAACTCTTACTCGAACTCGGACTCGGACTCAAACTCGAACTCGAACTCGGACTCAAACTCGGACCCGGACTCGGACTCGGACTCGGACTCGGACTCGGACTCGGACTCGGACTCGGACTCTGACTCGGACTCTGACTCTGGTTGTGGTATCTGCCACAATTTAGTCGGAAACTACTGTTTGTGCGCATAAAAGATTGAACAGTCATTCTGCGAAGTAACTAGATTGTATTAATTGCGGTAGAACGTCGGGTTCTATAGTACTGCAGTGTTATTTCGGTTTACACAGCAGGGTCGGGCTATTTAAGGGGTATTAAGCTGATTTTGCTGACCTCAAAAGAAGTGTGGGTCATATCGGTGGGGCCACTTTTAGAAAAATAGTTTTTTTTTATAATAACCTTTTGTGTGTTATTTGTATTGTACCATATGGTGGCATTCTCTAATTGATTTAGAGTGTATATTATAAGGTGTATGTCCACAGGGCGACCATATTAAATATTGTTTAGGATTTAATTGTTTTAGTGGTTGCCTTGGTTTACCTTGGTACCTTACAACTTAGTTTTAATTTCTGTGCCCAGCGCTGATGGGCAAGTGCTGGTCTCTGGCTGTGCTTAGTTCGGTAGTGAAGCATAGGACCAGAAACAATTGAATCGGTAACCATGGCACCTTCGCCCTTGACGGTACTGCGGTATGGTGTCCGTGAGGAGATGAGATGGCTCGCCCATACTCACAAGTATGTGGAGCGACCTGACATGGACGATGTCCTGCTCAAGCGTGAAGCAGCTCTGCGCGGATGCTGACCAAGCGATGGAGTGCTTGGGCGACATCGAGCGTCGCACCGAAAAAATTAAGCGGTCGCGTCGGGATGACCGCGGGGAGGGTAGCGGAGACCCGCCCCCTAAGGGTGTTGTTGGACGGCTGCCACACCTGGAGATTCCGGCCTTCGGTGGGGCAATTGATGAGTGGCCGGCATTCATCAATTTATTCGATAGTCTGGTCCACGGTCGGGACGACCTGGACAACGCCTACAAGTTGGCCCAACTATTGATGGCACTGCGGGGTGAACCGAAGGAGTTGGTCGGTCACCTAACGGTCACGGTGGGCAATTATGAGATTGCCCGGGCCATATTGTTTGACCGCTACCAACACAAACGGCGGTTGATTGATGCGCAGCTGGGGAAGCTGTTAATGCAGGCGATGCGACACATTGGATTCGGAGGCCAGTGTGCAGCGCCAACCCGCGCGGATGCGAGAGGGGCCGCGCCCCCCACCCCCTACGGGGGGGTGGGCGGTCAAAACAAATTGGTGTTTTGAGTGCCGCGCCGTCGGGTGACGGCTGTGTGCACTGCGACAGTGCCGGTCATGAAGTGACCAGTTGCGCCAACTTTAAGGCGCTCGGTGTGGCTGCCCGCAGGAAGGTGGTCTTCCGCCACCGATTGTGTTTCGGTTGTTTGGGGCCGCACCCGCTGAGCGAGTGCTCACGCGCGTCGCCCTGTGAGTGCTGCGGTGGCAAGCACCACATCGTGTTGTGCCTGACTCGGTCAGGCCCTTCGGTCGGTCACCAGGGCCGGACTCAGGTTGGTCGGTCACAGGGCCCAACCAGGGCCGGACCCAGACCCCCTCCGGGCAACGGGAGTCACCAACGGGGTGACTGGGGTACCCGCGGACGGGACCCCCCCCGAGGGGATGGGGGCAGCGCGGGGGGTAACAGGCGGGATAGCCGGGGTTCAGTCGCCGCTGTCCAGGGTCAGCGAGGACTTCGGGCCGCTGGCTCACCGCGTGTTACGGGCGGGTGTCTGATGGCACCTATGAGTGGCGCGAAGGCTGGGAGCCCACCACCTTCTGCGCCACCCTTCCCGTCGCTCTGGGAGGCGAACAGTCGGATGTCGCCCCCATTCCTAGAGCGCCCCAGGTTGGATCCGCTATCCCCCCTCCATCCACGGTGGCCACCGGGCACACCGTTCACAGTCCGGTATGGTCGGGTACCGGGACAGCGAGGGGCCTATTATGCGGGTTGGGACCCCCTGATGTACATACGGTCTGATATGCCACCGGTGGCATATCAGCAGCCGAGTTACCAGGCTGACGGACGTCCCAGCGGGTTCGGATCCCGCGGAGGTTCCCGCTAGGGACACGCCGCCCACTTACAGGGTGCCGCCACTCCACAGACGGTCATGCTCCCCACCGCCTCGGTGATAGCGTGGAGTTCGGACGGCTAATATTGTGTGGCACGAGCACTATTGGACTCGGGGGCCCAGGGGTGCTTAGTCTCGTGCATCCTTGTAAGACGGTTGGGCATTTCGGTAAGGGAGTATCCACATTCCATTCGGGGAATTGGGAACACGGAAGTCGGTTCCGTTAAGGGAGTATGTCGGATTACTCTCTCGTCACGGGTGGATTCATCGGTGAATCTGACGGTCACGGCATTAGTCATGCCTAATGTGATGGGCTCACACCCTCACGTACGGTTGTCGCCCTCGGTGCGACAGTTGGTCGCTAGGTTGTCACTGGCTGACCCGGAGTTCGATATTCCGGGCCCAGTAGACATTTTATTGGGTGTCGATGCCTTGGGATACCTGTTAGTGCCAGGTGTCCACGTGTTGCAGGCGACTGGTCTGGTTTCGGTCAACATCAGACTGGGCCATGCGGTAATGGGTCCGGTCATGCCGGCTGCCCCCCTCCTAGCGACTCGTAGTCCCTTATTCGGTTCTGTACTCTCGGAGGTGATACAGAAGTTTTGGGAGGTGGAGGAACCACCTACGGTCCGCCGGTTGGACCCGGTTGAAGAAGAGTGTGAACAGTTTTATCGGAACAATACTGGTCGCCTTCGGTCAGGTCGATTTCTCACACGTCTTCCATTCCGGAGTGATCGCCCACCGCTGGGCAGTTCACACCATGCAGCCGAGACGCGGCTTCTGTCGATGGAACGACGCATGAAGCGTGACGAGATTTTCCGGCAGAAGTACGTCGACTTCATGCGGGAATACGAGTCGCTCGGCTACATTTCGGTTTCGGGTATCGACTGGAAGCGTGAAGACCACTGCTTCCTGCCCCATCACGCGGTCTTGAGGACCCCGGAGGGCAAAATACGGGTAGTGTTCGATGGATCGGCATCAACATCTAACGGCATGAACCTGAACCAGTGTTTGCATTCAGGGCCGAAGTTGAACCATGACATCGCGGATGTTATCACACGGTTCCGTCGACACAATGTTGTGTTTGTAGCTGACATCCGGATGATGTTTAGACAGACGGTCATTCACCCTGACGATAGACGGTATCAGCTGATACTGTGGCGAGAGAGCCCAGATCAGCCCATCAGGGTGTACGAGCTGAACACCAACACGTACGGGCTACGGTCTAGTCTTTATTTGGCGATTCGCACTCTGCGGGAGTTAGCGGATCGAGAACGGTGAAATTTCCCTAGAGGAGCAGCGATCCTGGAGCAGGACCTCTACGTGGACGATATCTGTACCGGTGCAGAATCCGTAGAGGAGGCGCTCGCTCGACGGGACGAGCTAGTTGAGCTCTTACGGGGTGGAGGTTACGAGCTCCGGAAATGGATGTCGAACTCTCCAGAGTTACTGACTGGTCTTCCGGATGACTACCAGCAGGATCCCCACATTTTTGAAAATTTGGAAAATCCAAATATGTTGTCGGTATTAGGCGTCCAGTACCAGCCGGTGTCAGACATGTTTTCGTATCGGGTCGAGTTGGACTCCCGGAGGTCTGGACGAAACGGAACGTCCTTTCAACGGTGGCTAGGACATTTGATCCAAACGGGTGGATCACCCCGGTAACATTTCAGCTCAAGTGTTTTATGCAGCAATTGTGGTCTGCTGAGCTGAAATGGGACGACCCGATCGGCGGGTCATTGAGCTCAGAGTGGGACTCGTTCTTTTCGACCCTCCCTGGCATCAATCGGATTTCACTGCCACGGAGGTTGGTCCCCACCAAACGATACACCGCCACCCTGCATGGGTTTTGCGTTGCCTCGGAGAAGGGCTACGGAGCTGCGGTATATCTGCGTACGGTCGACTCCTCGGGGGAGATTGATGTGCGGTTGGTCATGGCCAAGAGCAAGGTTGCGCCGTTGCGCACTCGCCTGACCATTCCCAAGTTAGAGCTTTCGGGAGCGGCTCTCCTGACTCGTCTGCTCAACCACACGATGACGGTTCTTCGTGGGTCAATAGCGTTGGAAGATACGGTCTACGCTTGGACGGACAGCCAGATCGTGTTATGCTGGCTGAAGGCTTCAGTTCACAAGCTGGAGATTTTTGTGGCAAATCGGGTTTCGCAGATTTTGAATTCGGAGGTTCCCTTAATCTGGAGACATGTTCCAGGGGAAATGAACCCAGCAGACTGTGCGTCTCGTGGGTGTCACGCTCCGGACTCTAACTCCAAAACTCGAACTCGAACACTCTAACTCTAACTCTAACTCTAACTCTAACTCTAACTCTAACTCTAACTCTAACTCTAACTCTAACTCTAACTCTAACTCTAACTCTAACTCTAACTCTAACTCTAACTCTAACTCTAACTCTAACTCTAACTCTAACTCTAACTCTAACTCGAGCTATCATAAGAACCATAGCAAACAGAAGAGCCAAGTGCTTAGGACACATTCTAAGACATGAAGGACTCCTCCTTACAATTATAGAGGGCAAGCTTGAGGGCAAACGCAAGCGAGGGCGTCCGAGGGGAAGATATACAGACCAACTAAAGAATTGGAGCCATAGTGGATCGTACCAGGAGATGAAGACCAAGGCCCAAGACAGAGAGTACTGAAGGTTGCTGCAACGACAGGGGACGACAAGACCCCTTAATATATGATGATGAATAACCTATTTAAATTGAAACTTGAACTCGAACTCGCAGAACTCGAACTTGAACTCGAACTCGAACTCGAACTCGAACTCGAACTCGAACTTGAATTCCTCTAACTCTAACTCTAACTCTAACTCTAACTCTAACTCTAACTCTAACTCTAACTCTAACTCTAACTCTAACTCTAACTCTAACTCTAACTCTTACTCTAACTCTAACTCTAACTCTAACTCTAACTCTAACTCGGACTCGGACTCGGACTCGAACTCGAACTCGAACCCGGACTCGAACTCGGACTCGGACTCGGACTCGGACTCGGACCCGGACTAGGACTCGGACTCGGACTCGGACTCGGACTCGGACTCGGACTCCGACTTTGAACAGCTGCAGGCAACCGTGACAAAACCATATATAACACGATATATGACCATTAGTCTACCGGCAGACCAAGGTTCTGAAGGGCCTTAGTGGCCACCAGCACAGGTTTGAGCACCTGTACCCGGATGTCAACATCCCGGATTACTCTTGGGATGCTAAACAGCTTCCCCAGCTGCGCATTAACCAACCGCCGTTTGTGTTGGTAGCGGTCAAACAATATGGCCCGGGCAATCTCATAATTGCCCACCGTGACCGTTAGGTGACCGACCAACTCCTTCGGTTCACCCCGCAGTGCCATCAATAGTTGGGCCAACTTGTAGGCGTTGTCCAGGTCGTCCCGACCGTGGACCAGACTATCGAATAAATTGATGAATGCCGGCCACTCATCAATTGCCCCACCGAAGGCCGGAATCTCCAGGTGTGGCAGCCGTCCAACAACACCCTTAGGGGGCGGGTCTCCGCTACCCTCCCCGCGGTCATCCCGACGCGACCGCTTAATTTTTTCGGCGCGACGCTCGATGTCGCCCAAGCACTCCATCGCTTGGTCAGCATCCGCGCAGAGCTGCTTCACTGCAGCCACCGAGGCCTCATCCGTAAGCCCGAGGGCTTCAGCCTCCGCAGCCAGCCGACACACCTTCCCAACGCGTGTCATTGCGTCCTCCACACGCTTGAGCAGGACATCGTCCATGTCAGGTCGCTCCACATACTTGTGAGTATGGGCGAGCCATCTCATCTCCTCACGGACACCATACCGCAGTACCGTCAAGGGCGAAAGTGCCATGGTTACCGATTCAATTGTTTCTGGTCCTATGCTTCACTATCGAACTAAGCACAGCCAGAGACCAGCACTTGCCCATCAGCGCTGGGCACAGAAATTAAAACTAAGTTGTAAGGTACCAAGGTAAACCAAGGCAACCACTAAAACAATTAAATCCTAAACAATATTTCATATGGTCGCCCTGTGGACATACACCTTATAATATACACTCTAAATCAATTAGAGAATGCCACCATATGGTACAATACAAATAACACACAAAAGGTTATTATAAAAAAAACTATTTTGGGGTCAGCAAAATCAGCTTAATACCCCTTAAATAGCCCGACCCTGCTGTGTAAACCGAAATAACACTGCAGTACTATAGAACCCGACGTTCTACCGCAAGTAATACAATCTAGTTACTTCGCAGAATGACTGTTCAATCTTTTATGCGCACAAACAGTAGTTTCCGAATACAAATTTATAATAATTTTTATAATGTAACATTGTATTATATAAGAGACTGTTTGTTTCTAAATAAAGATAAATAAATAAAAATAAATAAAATAATTGTTAACTAAATTTACACTTATACTTTCACAAACCGAAAATTAACTTTAATTGTGGTACCGACCACAGACTCATTGCCGACTTGCCGGCCAATCTGAGATATTCTTTTCTCCCAACTACAATATGGCAACAACCCTACAACCGTCCGTGAATCGGTGATTTCCCACTAGGAAAACCGCGCCTGCTACCAAAAATGATTAATTCCACGCCTCAACCGAACGGCGTGGAATCTTGAGGAGGCTGGGTTTTTGCCAGCACGGGAGAAAAGAAGTGATTGTTACCTTACCTTATCGTCGTAGACCGGAAATCGAAAGCTCGATTCGAGACAGGAATACGGGATAAGGGCACAATTGGAATAGGATAGGAACCGAATCACTATCGTTTCGCTGTCGCTGCCCGACGCTGTCGCCGGCGTGCTGCCTGCCGACACGTGGAATCGCCGTCAGATACGACGATGTCCTTCACAACACAAATCACTCAACCTCTGACGCGAATCTACTTATTTCCCGACGATGTTTATGATGAGCACTCCGACCAGGCCCGACGCCTGTATTTGGTAATTGTTACACCGAATTACAATCAATGGCCCGATGCCTGAGCAGACATGTTTGTTCTCCCGACGAGAAAAAAAAACCTCCAATTTCTCCTCTCGTTTCGATACGAGTGACAGCTGTGGTCCGTTTCCGCTTAGCGATGTCCCGATTACTCGCGGTCGATCCGCGAGTAATCGGGACAACCGGTGCGTTCCGAAGCATAAATATTAAACACTAACTCTAACTCTAACTCTAACTCTAACTCTAACTCTAACTCTAACTCTAACTCTAACTCTAACTCTAACTCTAACTCTAACTCTAACTCTTACTCTAACTCTAACTCTAACTCTAACTCTAACTCTAACTCTAACTCTAACTCTAACTCTAACTCTAACTCTAACTCTAACTCTAACTCTAACTCTAACTCTAACTCTAACTCTAACTCTAACTCTAATTCTAACTCTAACTCTAACTCTAACTCTAACTCTAACTCTAACTCTAACTCTAACTCTAACTCTAACACTAACTCTAACCCTAACCCTAACCCAAACTCTAACTCTAACTCTTATTCTTACTCTAACTCTAACTCTAACTCTAACTCTAACTCTAACTCTAACTCTAACTCTAACTTTAACTCTAACTCTAACTCTAACTCTAACTCTAACTCTAACTCTAACTCTAACTCTAACTCTAACTCTAACTCTAACTCTAACTCTAACTCTAACTCTAACTCTAACTCTAATTCTAACTCTAACTCTAACTCTAACTCTAACTCTAACTCTAACTCTAACTCTAACTCTAACTCTAACTCTAACACTAACTCTAACCCTAACCCTGACCCATACTCTAACTCTAACTCTAACTCTAACTCTAACTCTAACTCTAACTCTAACTCTAACTCTAACTCTAACTCTAACTCTAACTCTAACTCTAACTCTAACCCTAACTCTAACTCTAACTCTTACTCTAACTCTAACTCTAACTCTAACTCTAACTCTAACTCTTACTCTAACTCTAACTCTAACTCTAACTCTAACTCTAACTCTAACTCTAACTCTAACTCTAACTCGAACTCGGACTCGGACTCGAACTCGGACTCGAACTCGGACTCGAACTCGGACTCGGACTCGGACTCGGACTCGGACTCGAACTCGAACTCGAACTCGAACTCGAACTCTGACTCGAACTCTGACTCCAACTCTGACTCGAACTCTGACTCGGACTCTGACTCGGACTCGGACTCTGACTCGGACTCTGACTCTGACTCGGACTCTGACTCGGACTCTGACTGGGACTCTGACTCGGACTCTGACTCGGACTCTGACTCGGACTCGGACTCGGACTCGGACTCGGACTCGGACTCGGACTCGGACTCGGACTCGGACTCGGACTCGGACTCGGACTCGGACTCGGACTCGGCCTCGGACTCGGACTCGGACTCAGACTCTGCTTCGGACTCGGACTCGGACTCGGACTCGGACTCGGACTCGGACTCGGACTCGGACTTGTACTCGGACTCGGACTCGGACTCGGACTCGGACTCGGACTCGGACTCGGACTCGGACTCGGACTCGGACTCGGACTCTGACTCGGACTCGGACTCTGACTCGGACTCTGACTCGGACTCTGACTCGGACTCTGACTCGGACTCTGACTCGGACTCTGACTCGGACTCTGACTCGGACTCTGACTCGGACTCTGACTCGGACTCTGACTCGGACTCTGACTCGGACTCTGACTCTGGTTGTGGTATCTGCCACAATTTGCAGTAATTAATTCTGCATGGTATACGAGTACGTCGATGTGAGTTTTGTTCTAAAGTGAAAGTTCTATCAGCATTAAGAGTATTTAGTTACCATGATTTTTGTGCGTGAATAAAGAATTCCTGAGATGTGAGTCTTTACGTTTTATTTATATGAGATAGTGAAAAACTGTCAAAGCAAGCATATTGTAGGGAAAATCCTTCAGTTCATTTGGTTCTTCCAACCAAAGCAGGCCTAGGATAGGAAAAACCCTACAGTTCCCCAAAAACCCTGAGAAAAAAAAATATATTTTCTCATGTATTTTTTTTTAATCTAGTTAACGATAAAATATTTACATTAATAGTGCCCACCTCTACACAAGCATAATATCTAACACAATTCTTCTTTCATACATCACGCAGCCAATGGTTGGGGTAGGGTTCACGATCTATGACACAAACTCCAGAGATGGCACCAATGAGTCACACTCCCTTGACGTAGGCTTTTCATAAGTCGTCACCCGCTCGGCTTCTAGAACCAGGCTATTTACAGTAACAGAGTCAAGCATTGTGGAAACAGTCCACGACTCTGACAGTAAAAACAAGGTGTCTAAAGAAGGAGACCTCAAGATACTTCCTTAGAAGAGAAGGTACTAGATAGTTAGAAGTAGAACTAGATAGTTATCTAGTAGTTAGTTGAGATAGGATCTGTAGTCGGTTAGGTATTTCCAACTACAAAGAGCTTCCTATATACCAAGTGTTAATAGAAGAGTATTTAAATGGCTTAATAACCTATTTCACGCACAAAATTAGAGAATTCTCCATAGGAGTCAAGATAAATGGAAATAATATACCGTGGATCCGATTTGCAGATGATATTGCCCTAATAACGGAATCTGAAGAATGGCTACAGGCGAACCTAGAAACCATGAACAGAATTTTTCAAAAATACAAACTTAAAATTAATGTTAAGAAAACAAAAGTACTTGTGACGGCCAAAAAGGAAAGCTCTGCCATCAAGATAATATTGAACGGGAATGAACTGGAACAAGTTAAGCAATTCGCATATCTAGGAAGCATCATTGAAGGAACAGGTAGAATTGATAAAGAAATACGCACCAGAAAAGCCATTGCAAGAAGAGCTTTCACAACAAATAGAAATATTTACAGCAACAAAATCAACATACGAGTAAGGAAGCAACTTATCAAAACACTTGTATGGAGTATTGCATTGTATAGCTGCGAGAGCTGGAACATGACAACTAAAGACATAGAGCGTTTGGAAGCCTTTGAAATGTGGTGCTGGCGTAGGATGCTAAAAATTAGCTGGACAGAGAAAAGAACAAATGAAGAGGTTTTACGAATGGCTAAAGAAACCCGAGCTATCATAAGAACCATAGCAAACAGAAGAGCCAAGTGCTTAGGACACATTCTAAGACATGAAGGACTCCTCCTTACAATTATAGAGGGCAAGCTTGAGGGCAAACGCCAGCGAGGGCGTCCTAGGGGAAGATATACAGACCAACTAAAGAATTGGAGCCATAGTGGATCGTACCAGGTGATGAAGACCAAGGCCCAAGACAGAGAGTACTGGAGGTTGCTGCAACGACAGGGGACGACAAGACCCCTTAATATATGATGATGAATTACCTATTTAAATTGAAACTTGAACTCGAACTCGAACTCGAAATCGAACTCGAACTCTGACTCTGACTCGGACTCGGACTCGGACTCGGACTCGGACTCGGACTCGGACTCGGACTCGGACTCGGACTCGGACTCGGACTCGGACTCGGACTCGGACTCGGACTCGGACTCGGACTCGGACTCGAACTCGAACTCGAACTCGAACTCGAACTCGAACTCGGACTCGAACTCGAACTCGAACTCGAACTCGAACTCTGACTCGAAATCTGAGTCCAACTCTGACTCGAACTCTGACTCGGACTCTGACTCGGACTCGGACTCTGACTCGGACTCTGACTCGGAATCTGACTCGGACTCTGACTCGGACTCTGACTCGGACTCGGACTCGGACTCGGACTCGGACTCGGACTCGGACTCGGACTCGGACTCGGACTCGGACTCGGACTCGGACTCGGACTCGGACTCGGACTCGGACTCGGACTCGGACTCGGACTCGGACTCGGACTCGGACTCGGACTCGGACTCGGACTCGGACTCGGACTCGGACTCGGACTCGGACTCGGACTCGGACTCGGACTCGGACTCGGACTCGGACTCGGACTCGGACTCGGACTCGGACTCGGACTCGGACTCGAACTCGAACTCGAACTCTAACTCTAACTCTAACTCTAACTCTAACTCTAACTCTAACTCTAACTCTAACTCTAACTCTACTCGGACTCGAACTCGGACTCGGACTCGGACTCGGACTCGAAATCGAACTCGAACTCGAACTCGAACTCTAACTCTAACTCTAACTCTAACTCTAACTCTAACTCTAACTCTAAAACTCTAACCCTAACTCTAACTCTTACTCTAACTCTAACTCTAACTCTAACTCTAACTCGGACTCGGACTCGGACTCGGACTCGGACTCGGACTCGGACTCGGACTCGGACTCGGACTCGGACTCGGACTCGGACTCGGACTCGGACTCGGACTCGGACTCGGACTCGGACTCGGACTCGGACTCGGACTCGGACTCGGACTCGGACTCGGACTCGGACTCGGACTCGGACTCGGACTCGGACTCGGACTCGGACTCGGACTCGGACTCGGACTCGGACTCGGACTCGGACTCGGACTCGGACTCGGACTCGGACTCGGACTCGGACTCGGACTCGGACTCGGACTCGGACTCGGACTCGGACTCGGACTCGGACTCGGACTCGGACTCGGACTCGGACTCGGACTCGGACTCGGACTCGGACTCGGACTCGGACTCGGACTCGGACTCGGACTCGAACTCGAACTCGAACTCTAACTCTAACTCTAACTCTAACTCTAACTCTAACTCTAACTCTAACTCTAACTCGGACTCGAACTCGGACTCGGACTCGGACTCGGACTCGAACTCGAACTCGAACTCGAACTCGAACTCTAACTCTAACTCTAACTCTAACTCTGACTCTAACTCTAACTCTAACTCTAACTCTAACTCTAACTCTAACTCTAACTCTAACTCTAACTCTAACTCTAACTCTAACTCTAACTCTAACTCTAACTCTAACTATAACTCTAACTCTAACTCTAACTCTAACTCTAACTCTAACTCTAACTCTAACTCGAACTCGAACTCGAACTCAGACTCGAACTCGAACTCGAACTCGAACTCGAACTCTGACTTGAACTCTGACTCCAACTCTGACTCGAACTCTGACTCGGACTCTGATTCGGACTCGGACTCTGACTCGGACTCTGACTCGGACTCTGACTCGGACTCTGACTTGGACTCTGACTCGGACTCTGACTCGGACTCTGACTCGGACTCGGACTCGGACTCGGACTCGGAGTCGGACTCGGACTCGGACTCGGACTCGGACTCGGACTCGGACTCGGACTCTGATTCGGACTGGGACTCGGACTCGGACTCGGACTCGGACTCGGACTCGGACTCGGACTCGGACTCGGACTCGGACTCGGACTCGGACTCGGACTCGGACTCGGACTCGGACTCGGACTCTGACTCGGACTCTGACTCGGACTCTGACTCGGACTCTGACTCGGACTCTGACTCGGACTCTGACTCTGGTTGTGGTATCTGCCACAATTTGCAGTAATTAATTCTGCACGGTATACGAGTACGTCGATGTGAGTTTTGTTCTAAAGTGAAAGTTCTATCAGCATTAAGAGTATTTAGTTACCCTGATTTTTGTGCGTGAATAAAGAATTCCTGAGATGTGAGTCTTTACGTTTTATTTATATGAGATAGTGAAAAACTGTCAAAGCAAGCATATTGTAGGGAAAATCCTTCAGTTCATTTGGTTCTTCCAACCAAAGCAGTTCTAGGATAGGAAAAACCCTACAGTTCCCCAAAAACCCTGAGAAAAAAAAATATATTTTCTCATGAATTTTTTTTTAATCTAGTTAACGATAAAATATTAACATTAATAGTGCCCACCTCTACACAAGCATAATATCTAACACAATTCTTCTTTCATACATCACGCAGCCAATGGTTGGGGTAGGGTTCACGATCTATGACACAAACTCCAGAGATGGCACCAATGAGTCACACTCCCTTGACGTAGGCTTTTCATAAGTCGTCACCCGCTCGGCTTCTAGAACCAGGCTATTTACAGTAACAGAGTCAAGCATTGTGGAAACAGTCCACGACTCTGACAGTAAAAACAAGGTGTCTAAAGAAGGAGACCTCAAGATACTTCCTTAGAAGAGAAGGTACTAGATAGTTAGAAGTAGAACTAGATAGTTATCTAGTAGTTAGTTGAGATAGGATCTGTAGTCGGTTAGGTATTTCCAACTACAAAGAGCTTCCTATATACCAAGTGTTAATAGAAGAGTATTTAAATGGCTTAATAACCTATTTCACGCACAAAATTAGAGAATTCTCCATAGGAGTCAAGATAAATGGAAATAATATACCGTGGATCCGATTTGCAGATGATATTGCCCTAATAACGGAATCTGAAGAATGGCTACAGGCGAACCTAGAAACCATGAACAGAATTTTTCAAAAATACAAACTTAAAATTAATGTTAAGAAAACAAAAGTACTTGTGACGGCCAAAAAGGAAAGCCCTGCCATCAAGATAATATTGAACGGGAATGAACTGGAACAAGTTAAGCAATTCGCATATCTAGGAAGCATCATTGAAGAAACAGGTAGAATTGATAAGGAAATACGCACCAGAATAGCCATTGCAAGAAGAGCTTGCACAACAAATAGAAATATTTACAGCAACAAAATCAACATACGAGTAAGGAAGCAACTTATCAAAACACTTGTATGGAGTATTGCATTGTATAGCTGCGAGAGCTGGAACATGACAACTAAAGACATAGAGCGTTTGGAAGCCTTTGAAATGTGGTGCTGGCGTAGGATGCTAAAAATTAGCTGGACAGAGAAAAGAACAAATGAAGAGGTTTTACGAATGGCTAAAGAAACCCGAGCTATCATAAGAACCATAGCAAACAGAAGAGCCAAGTGCTTAGGACACATTCTAAGACATGAAGGACTCCTCCTTACAATTATAGAGGGCAAGCTTGAGGGCAAAGGCCAGCGAGGGCGTCCTAGGGGAAGATATACAGACCAACTGAAGAATTGGAGCCATAGAGTACTGGAGGTTGCTGCAACGACAGGGGACGACAAGACCCCTTAATATATGATGATGAATAACCTATTTAAATTGAAACTTGAACTCGAACTCGAACTCGAACCCGAACTCGAACTCTGACTCTGACGCGGACTCGGACTCGGACTCGGACTCGGACTCGGACTCGGACTCGGACTCGGACTCGGACTCGGACTCGGACTCGGACTCGGACTCGGACTCGGACTCGGACTCGGACTCGGACTCGGACTCGGACTCGGACTCGGACTCGGACTCGGACTCGGACTCGGACTCGGACTCGAACTCGAACTCGAACTCGAACTCGAACTCGAACTCGGACTCGAACTCGAACTCGAACTCGAACTCGAACTCTGACTCGAACTCTGACTCCAACTCTGACTCGGAATCTGACTCGGACTCTGACTCGGACTCAGACTCGGACTCTGACTCGGACTCGGACTCAGACTCGGACTCTGACTCTGACTCGGACTCTGACTCTGATTCGGACTCGGACTCGGACTCGGACTCGGACTCGGAATCGGACTCGGACTCGGACTCGGACTCGGACTCGGACTCGGACTCGGACTCGGACTCGGACTCGGACTCGGACTCGGACTCGGACTCGGACTCGGACTCGGACTCGGACTCGGACTCGGACTCGGACTCGGACTCGGACTCGGACTCGGACTCGGACTCGGACTCGGACTCGGACTCGGACTCGGACTCGGACTCGGAATCGGGCTCGGACTCGGACTCGGACTCGGACTCGGACTCGGACTCGGACTCGGACTCGGACTCGGACTCGGACTCGGACTCGGACTCGGACTCGGACTCGGACTCGGACTCGGACTCGGACTCGGACTCGAACTCGAACTCGAACTCGAACTCGAACTCGAACTCGGACTCGAACTCGAACTCGAACTCGAACTCGAACTCTGACTCGAACTCTGACTCCAACTCTGACTCGGAATCTGACTCGGACTCTGACTCGGACTCAGACTCGGACTCTGACTCGGACTCGGACTCAGACTCGGACTCTGACTCTGACTCGGACTCTGACTCTGATTCGGACTCGGACTCGGACTCGGACTCGGACTCGGAATCGGACTCGGACTCGGACTCGGACTCGGACTCGGACTCGGACTCGGACTCGGACTCGGACTCGGACTCGGACTCGGACTCGGACTCGGACTCGGACTCGGACTCGGACTCGGACTCGGACTCGGACTCGGACTCGGACTCGGACTCGGAATCGGACTCGGACTCGGACTCGGACTCGGACTCGGACTCGGACTCGGAATCGGGCTCGGACTCGGACTCGGACTCGGACTCGGACTCGGACTCAGACTCGGACTCGGACTCGGACTCGAACTCGAACTCGAACTCTAACTCTAACTCTAACTCTAACTCTAACTCTAACTCTAACTCTAACTCTAACTCTAACTCTTACTCTAACTCTAACTCTAACTCTAACTCTAACTCTAACTCTAACTCTTACTCGAACTCGAACTCTGACTCGAACTCGAACTCGAACTCTGACTCGGACTCTAACTCGGACTCAGACTCGGACTCGGACTCGGACTCGAACTCGAACTCGAACTCTAACTCGAACTCTAACTCTAACTCTTACTCTAACTCTAACTCTAACTCTAACTCTTACTCGAACTCGAACTCTGACTCGAACTCGAACTCAAACTCGGACTCGAACTCGAACTCGAACTCGAACTCGAACTCTGACTCGAACTCTGACTCCAACTCTGACTCGAACTCTGACTCGGACTCTGACTCGGACTCTGACTCGGAATCTGACTCGGACTCTGACTCGGACTCAGACTCGGACTCTGACTCGGACTCGGACTCAGACTCGGACTCTGACTCTGACTCGGACTCTGACTCTGATTCGGACTCGGACTCGGACTCGGACTCGGACTCGGAATCGGACTCGGACTCGGACTCGGACTCAGACTCGGACTCGGACTCGGACTCGGACTCGGACTCGGACTCGGACTCGAACTCGAACTCGAACTCGAACTCGAACTCAAACTCGGACTCGAACTCGAACTCGAACTCGAACTCGAACTCTGACTCGAACTCTGACTCCAACTCTGACTCGAACTCTGACTCGGACTCTGACTCGGACTCTGACTCGGAATCTGACTCGGACTCTGACTCGGACTCAGACTCGGACTCTGACTCGGACTCGGACTCAGACTCGGACTCTGACTCTGACTCGGACTCTGACTCTGATTCGGACTCGGACTCGGACTCGGACTCGGACTCGGAATCGGACTCGGACTCGGACTCGGACTCGGACTCGGACTCGGACTCGGACTCGGACTCGGACTCGGACTCGGACTCGGACTCGGACTCGGACTCGGACTCGGACTCGGACTCGGACTCGGACTCGGACTCGGACTCGGACTCGGACTCGGACTCGGACTCGGACTCGGACTCGGACTCGGAATCGGGCTCGGACTCGGACTCGGACTCGGACTCGGACTCGGACTCGGACTCGGACTCGGACTCGGACTCGGACTCGGACTCAAACTCGAACTCGAACTCTAACTCGAACTCTAACTCTAACTCTAACTCTAACTCTAACTCTAACTCTAACTCTAACTCTAACTCTAACTCTTACTCTAACTCTAACTCTAACTCTAACTCTAACTCTAACTCTTACTCGAACTCGAACTCTGACTCGAACTCGAACTCAAACTCGGACTCGAACTCGAACTCGAACTCGAACTCGAACTCTGACTCGAACTCTGACTCCAACTCTGACTCGAACTCTGACTCGGACTCTGACTCGGACTCTGACTCGGAATCTGACTCGGACTCTGACTCGGACTCAGACTCGGACTCTGACTCGGACTCGGACTCAGACTCGGACTCTGACTCTGACTCGGACTCTGACTCTGATGCGGACTCGGACTCGGACTCGGACTCGGACTCGGAATCGGTCTCGGACTCGGACTCGGACTCGGACTCGGACTCGGACTCGGACTCGGACTCGGACTCGGACTCGGACTCGGACTCGGACTCGGACTCGGACTCGGACTCGGACTCGGACTCAGACTCGGACTCTGACTCTGACTCGGACTCTGACTCTGATTCGGACTCGGACTCGGACTCGGACTCGGACTCGGAATCGGACTCGGACTCGGACTCGGACTCGGACTCGGACTCGGACTCGGACTCGGACTCGGACTCGGACTCGGACTCGGACTCGGACTCGGACTCGGACTCGGACTCGGACTCGGACTCGGACTCGGACTCGGACTCGGACTCGGACTCGGACTCGGACTCGGACTCGGACTCGGACTCGGACTCGGACTCGGACTCGGACTCGGACTCGGACTCGGACTCGGACTCGGACTCGGACTCGGACTCGGACTCGGACTCGGACTCGGACTCGGACTCGGAATCGGGCTCGGACTCGGACTCGGACTCGGACTCGGACTCGGACTCGGACTCGGACTCGGACTCGGACTCGGACTCGGACTCGGACTCGAACTCGAACTCGAACTCTAACTCTAACTCTAACTCTAACTCTAACTCTAACTCTAACTCTAACTCTAACTCTAACTCTAACTCTTACTCTAACTCTAACTCTAACTCTAACTCTAACTCTAACTCTAACTCTTACTCGAACTCGAACTCTGACTCGAACTCGAACTCGAACTCTGACTCGGACTCTAACTCGGACTCAGACTCGGACTCGGACTCGGACTCGAACTCGAACTCGAACTCTAACTCGAACTCTAACTC
Organism: Argyresthia goedartella; assembly: GCA_949825045.1. Lineage (NCBI taxonomy): Eukaryota > Metazoa > Arthropoda > Insecta > Lepidoptera > Argyresthiidae > Argyresthia > Argyresthia goedartella. The sequence continues at coordinate 11,320,176 of OX463806.1, read as the reverse complement.
TAACTCTAACTCTAACTCTAACTCTAACTCTAACTCTAACTCTAACTCTTACTCTAACTCTTACTCGAACTCGAACTCTGACTCGAACTCGAACTCAAACTCGGACTCGAACTCGAACTCGAACTCGAACTCGAACTCGAACTCGGACTCGAACTCGAACTCGAACTCGAACTCGAACTCGAACTCGAACTCGAACTCGGACTCGAACTCGAACTCGAACTCGAACTCGAACTCTGACTCGAACTCTGACTCCAACTCTGACTCGGAATCTGACTCGGACTCTGACTCGGACTCAGACTCGGACTCTGACTCGGACTCGGACTCAGACTCGGACTCTGACTCTGACTCGGACTCTGACTCTGATTCGGACTCGGACTCGGACTCGGACTCGGACTCGGAATCGGACTCGGACTCGGACTCGGACTCGGACTCGGACTCGGACTCGGACTCGGACTCGGACTCGGACTCGGACTCGGACTCGGACTCGGACTCGGACTCAGACTCGGACTCGGACTCGGACTCGGACTCGGACTCGGACTCGGACTCGGACTCTGACTCGGACTCGGACTCGGACTCGGACTCGGACTCGGACTCGGACTCGGACTCGGACTCGGACTCGGACTCGGACTCGGACTCGGACTCGGACTCGGACTCGGACTCGGAATCGGGCTCGGACTCGGACTCGGACTCGGACTCGGACTCGGACTCGGACTCGAACTCGGACTCGGACTCGGACTCGGACTCGGACTCGGACTCGGACTCGGACTCGGACTCGGACTCGGACTCGGACTCGGACTCGGACTCGGACTCGGACTCGGACTCGGACTCGGACTCGGACTCGGACTCGGACTCGGACTCGGAATCAGGCTCGGACTCGGACTCGGACTCGGACTCGGACTCGGACTCGGACTCGGACTCGGACTCGGACTCGGACTCGGACTCGGACTCGGACTCGGACTCGAACTCGAACTCGAACTCTAACTCGAACTCTAACTCTAACTCTAACTCTAACTCTAACTCTAACTCTAACTCTAACTCTAACTCTTACTCTAACTCTAACTCTAACTCTAACTCTAACTCTAACTCTTACTCGAACTCGAACTCTGACTCGAACTCGAACTCAAACTCGGACTCGAACTCGAACTCGAACTCGAACTCGAACTCTGACTCGAACTCTGACTCCAACTCTGACTCGGACTCTGACTCGGACTCTGACTCGGAATCTGACTCGGACTCTGACTCGGACTCAGACTCGGACTCTGACTCGGACTCGGACTCAGACTCGGACTCTGACTCTGACTCGGACTCTGACTCTGATTCGGACTCGGACTCGGACTCGGACTCGGACTCGGACTCGGACTCGGACTCGGACTCGGACTCGGACTCGGACTCGGACTCGGACTCGGACTCGGACTCGGACTCGGACTCGGACTCGGACTCGGACTCGGACTCGGACTCGGACTCGGACTCGGACTCGGACTCGGACTCGGACTCGGACTCGGACTCGGACTCGGACTCGGACTCGGACTCGGACTCGGACTCGGACTCGGAATCGGGCTCGGACTCGGACTCGGACTCGGACTCGGACTCGGACTCGGACTCGGACTCGGACTCGGACTCGGACTCGGACTCGGACTCGGACTCGAACTCGAACTCGAACTCTAACTCGAACTCTAACTCTAACTCTAACTCTAACTCTAACTCTAACTCTAACTCTAACTCTAACTCTTACTCTAACTCTAACTCTAACTCTAACTCTAACTCTTAACTCTTACTCGAACTCGAACTCTGACTCGAACTCGAACTCGAACTCTGACTCGGACTCTAACTCGGACTCAGACTCGGACTCGGACTCGGACTCGGACTCGGACTCGGACTCGGACTCGGACTCGGACTCGGACTCGGACTCGGACTCGGACTCGGACTCGGACTCGGACTCGGACTCGGACTCGGACACGGACTCGGACTCGGACTCGGACTCGAACTCGGACTCGAACTCGAACTCGAACTCGAACTCTAACTCTAACTCTAACTCTAACTCTTACTCTAACTCCAACTCTAACTCTAACTCTAACTCTAACTCTAACTCTAACTCTAACTCTAACTCTAACTCGAACTCGGACTCGGACTCGAACTCGGACTCGAACTCGGACTCGAACTCGGACTCGGACTCGGACTCGGACTCGGACTCGAACTCGAACTCGAACTCGAACTCGAACTCTGACTCGAACTCTGACTCCAACTCTGACTCGAACTCTGACTCGGACTCTGACTCGGACTCGGACTCTGACTCGGACTCTGACTCTGACTCGGACTCTGACTCGGACTCTGACTGGGACTCTGACTCGGACTCTGACTCGGACTCTGACTCGGACTCGGACTCGGACTCGGACTCGGACTCGGACTCGGACTCGGACTCGGACTCGGACTCGGACTCGGACTCGGACTCGGACTCGGACTCGGCCTCGGACTCGGACTCGGACTCAGACTCTGCTTCGGACTCGGACTCGGACTCGGACTCGGACTCGGACTCGGACTCGGACTCGGACTCGGACTCGGACTCGGACTCGGACTCGGACTCGGACTTGGACTCGGACTCGGACTCGGACTCGGACTCGGACTCGGACTCGGACTCGGACTCGGACTCGGACTCGGACTCGGACTCGGACTCGGACTCGGACTCGGACTCGGACTCGGAATCGGGCTCGGACTCGGACTCGGACTCGGACTCGGACTCGGACTCGGACTCGGACTCGGACTCGGACTCGGACTCGGACTCGGACTCGAACTCGAACTCGAACTCTAACTCGAACTCTAACTCTTACTCTAACTCTAACTCTAACTCTAACTCTAACTCTAACTCTAACTCTAACTCTAACTCTTACTCTAACTCTAACTCTAACTCTAACTCTAACTCTAACTCTAACTCTAACTCTTACTCGAACTCGAACTCTGACTCGAACTCGAACTCAAACTCGGACTCGAACTCGAACTCGAACTCGAACTCGAACTCTGACTCGAACTCTGACTCCAACTCTGACTCGAACTCTGACTCGGACTCTGACTCGGACTCTGACTCGGAATCTGACTCGGACTCTGACTCGGACTCAGACTCGGACTCTGACTCGGACTCGGACTCAGACTCGGACTCTGACTCTGACTCGGACTCTGACTCTGATTCGGACTCGGACTCGGACTCGGACTCGGACTCGGAATCGGACTCGGACTCGGACTCGGACTCGGACTCGGACTCGGACTCGGACTCGGACTCGGACTCGGACTCGGACTCGGACTCGGACTCGGACTCGGACTCGGACTCGGACTCGGACTCGGACTCGGACTCGGACTCGGACTCGGACTCGGACTCGGACTCGGACTCGGACTCGGACTCGGACTCGGATTCGGACTCGGACTCGGACTCGGACTCGGACTCGGACTCGGACTCGGACTCGGACTCGGACTCGGACTCGGAATCGGGCTCGGACTCGGACTCGGACTCGGACTCGGACTCGGACTCGGACTCGGACTCGGACTCGGACTCGGACTCGGACTCGAACTCGAACTCGAACTCTAACTCGAACTCTAACTCTAACTCTAACTCTAACTCTAACTCTAACTCTAACTCTAACTCTTACTCTAACTCTAACTCTAACTCTAACTCTAACTCTAACTCTTACTCGAACTCGAACTCTGACTCGAACTCGAACTCGAACTCTGACTCGGACTCTAACTCGGACTCAGACTCGGACTCGGACTCGGACTCGGACTCGGACTCGGAC
>OX463806.1:7498608-7526108 GCA_949825045.1 Argyresthia goedartella | reverse complement strand
CGCCCGGCTAATTTACTGTCGCAATCGGCGACGTGAACTTGTCATGGGGGGCTTTCAGCGCGAAGGTGGTATCCCTGATGGAAAGATTGTTCGCGAAGATTTTGGTTATAAATATGCGCCCCAAGCCGGTGGGAGGCTTTTTTCGACGAGAGTGCCGCGAGAGGCACACCGCTTGAGGTGGTAGAAGGAGGAACCACTGACAAGAAACCTTGGTGAGTCGAGTTGGGTTAGGAAACGTGGTTATCGACGGTTCAACCGAGGCGAGTGTCATTTTTACCAACGAAGTGGTTCCTTTCAGCCCCTTTTTGCTCCGGGGACGGAGAGAGCGTGCCGTGGTGGACGCGTAGCGGGAAGGAGGTTGTTCCCACGTGTGGTGAGGTGGATGACGCATCGGCTCGCCAGATACAACCCTGCCGAAGACGGGATTTTGGGAGCCGCCAAGGTGACCCGTGCTGGGTGCACCCCGTGGTAGCGGGCGAGGTACATCCTGCATATATAAGGTGAGAAATTTCCATATTCCAAGGTTCGCATAGCGTGCTTACTAACCTGCCCCAGTAGATTTCTCGTTACTTCTCCATAACGCGGCCCTAGTCGCTCATCATGGTCGATTGACCTAGTCTTAGGTAACGTCGACGCAGTGATTCAACTTCCTTAGGCATTCCCTGTGGTCCAGTGGCCAAACCAAGAGGTTTTATTAAATATAATTGCATCATGGGGCTGGACCACGGCCAGGGTGATTTTGTAAATAGGTTAGTTTGTGACATTTGTTAGTGTATTGCAAACCGAATATAGATTTTCCTTGTAGTAGATTAAGGCTTATGCACCTAAGAATAGACCTTGCCCGTGTGTTTTGATAATTTTGTGTAATTTGAAGGAATATAAATTTTCCCTGCGGTAGATTAAGGCTTATGCCCCTAAGAATAGACCTTGCCCGTGTGTTTTGATAATTTTGTGTAATTTGAAGGAATATAAATTTTCCCTGCGGTAGATTAAGGCCTGGGCACCTGAGAAATAGACCTTGCCCGTGTGTTTGGATAATTTTGTGTAATTTTAAGTCGGGGAGCTCTTGATTAAGGCCCGTGGTGTACATTGTGAACTTAGGGCCAGTCGCTAAGTAGATTTTTCTCCTAATTCCAGTACATAAGATCCCGCATGGCGCCTGTACTGCCAGTGTAGCTGGTGACGCCCTGCTTGTTACTGTTACGCTGATCTTCCCTGCGGGGGGGCTGACCTGAAGAAACAAGGGTCGAGATAAGTGTAGAATTAAGGACGTGTATTATTTAAATAGGACGGCCACTAAGAGAGAACCCCCCCTTGTTTTTCTGTAACAAATATTCCGGAAATAAAACTTGAGAACCAGAATCTCTTCTTTTACTGACCGGGACTAGTACCCCCAGAAAATTGAGGCTACAATTGGCGCACCGAACAGGTTTTTCTCTCTTGGTGGTTGTGTAAACCTGTGTTCTGGTCTTTCGCTCAGTACACATGGCCGTTTCTATACTTTAGTTTTTGTATTTTGAGGCGGATTGTTAATTGTTGTTATTGTGTTATCGTGTGTGACCGGGCCACAATGGCAACTTTTGAAGATAGGCCGATTAATTTTAATTTACTGCATAAGGACGAGTTAGAATATGAAGTTGAACTTCGTGGGGGAAAGCCAGCCCCAACCGTCACGGAACTGCGTTCCCAGATCCGAAAATTAAACATTGAACTCAGCTCGGACGAAGTAACGGAGTTCAGTGGCGATTGTGAGCGGGAATTCGCCACTATTTGTGAGAAGTTAGAATCACTGCAGAGTCTGTTGGTAGGTACAACTCAAAGACCGTGTTCTTTAAAGATTCTGAGTAGGGTACAGGCGTTAGCGTACCACTTATATCACCGTCTGAGTAGGCTTCAGCCCCTAGAAGGTGCCGGCGACAAATTTTTCGAGACAAACGCGACTATCGAAAAAATAATAGACAGACTAGAGAGTATTATGTTAAATTTTCGATCGTCCAGAGTGGCGTCACCTACCCCCGTCCGCGAGGTAATACCCGAGAAGTATCAGGCGGTTCACACATTGAATATCAAATTCGATGGGAAGTCGTGCGTAAAGGGATTTTTACAAAGATTGGAAGAAGTTAGGGTCTCCCGCGGTATCTCCGACGAAAGATTGTTCAAGTCGGCCCCGGAATTATTCACGGACGGAGCGTTATGCTGGTACAGAGGTGCCATTAGCGATGTACACACATGGTCCGAATTGAAAAATCTTTTGTTGGCGGAATACTTACCATTTGACTTTGATTTCCGTCTTATGAAAGAGATTAGGGAAAGAACTCAGGGACAGGACGAGAGCATAGTAAATTATTTGAGCGTAATGCAAAATTATTTCTCCCAATTATTAAAACCCATTACGGAAATTGAGAAATTGGCTATAGTTAGACACAATATTAGGCCGTTCTACACGACCCAACTAGCTCTGCACCCAATCAACTCATGGTCGGATTTGAAGTCAAGCTGCCGATTGCTGGAACAGGCAGAATGTATTGCGCGTAGCTTCTCGGAGCCAACTACATCCGCCTCAATCTTGGCGTCGGACTTAATTTATACTTGTGACAACGGGAAAGCCACCGCAGGCCAAGTCTCAGCGATACAAGAGCCGTCGCGGAAATTATTCTGCTACCGTTGCGGGGAACCGGATGTAGTTACTTCAACGTGTCCTAAATGTAAGATGTCAAAAAACTAATAAAGTCGAATCAGAGCAGGGTTGATTCGGGTGTAGGCTTTGGGAGAGGTATACCCTCTTACCACGTAAGTAACCCTGCAAGTAAGTGCGCTGTTAATACGGCGTCCGAATTTCATGCGGCGGAGGCGGAAAGGCAACGTGCGCCGGGGGCGTGCGTGTCCTTCGCCACCGTAGGCCACGACGCATCACTCCGGCATGGAGATCGGGGTGGTGATGCCAAGGTGAGGAGGGCGTCTGCGGATGTCCCGGGCGCACGGGGTTCTGGAAGCCCTTCGTCGCATTCGCCCAAGGGCGTTTTCGTCAACAATAAGGTGAGTCCCGTACCACATAGTGCACCCGTCACCTCTGAACCAAACGTGATAGCTTCGCCACTGACTCCAAGACCACAGGAATGGTCGGAGTGGATAGAATTTGTCCGTAAATTTCACATCGAACTACGCGCGAAACACGTGAGCGTGATCCACGGTCGCGACGCTCGCCCATATCTGAAAGTGGGGGTTTATAATTTTTTTTTTACTGGTCTATTAGATTCTGGATCGGAAATTTCCATTATTAGCAAGGCGGCTTTGGATAGGCTCGGTCAGGAAATCGTATTGCATAGGGCGTTGGATTTGGACGCGATAACCACAGCAAACGGTTCATCTTCACCGGTCGCCGGTTACGTGTTACTGCCCGTCGCTTTGGGGGGTAGAACGTCCGTCGTTAAATTTTATGTAGTTCCGGGAGTAACGACGAGCCTGCTTCTGGGCATCAACTTCTGGCAGGAGTTTGACATAGCACCTGACGTGTTGTCCTTGTTGAATAGGGGATGCTCTTTCTCTGACACCGAGAAGACAGCCACTTTTGATTGTGAGATTAGGAGGATTCAACCGTTGAACGCCCTTTCAGTTCGCCAACGCGCAGAAGCCGAAGATATCATGCTGGAGTTTGAGTCCATATCTTTTGATAAGAAGGGTTTAGGTAGAACTCATCTCTTGAGCCACAGGATTGACACAGGAGGGGCAGCCCCTATAAAACAACGGTACTATGTTTTGTCCCCACAAAAACTAGCAGAGTTAAATAAACAGTTGGACGAGATGCTGCAGCTAGACGTTGTGGAACCCAGCAGTAGTGCGTGGAATAATCCTATAACAATGGCACCCAAGGCAGATGGTACGCTGAGATTTTGTTTGGATAGTAGGAAGCTGAACGCGGTTTCAAAACATGATGCATACCCTCTCCCGTACATAACGCAAATCTTAGATCAGTTGGGGAACGCGAAGTTTTTGTCTTCTATTGACCTCAAAGCAGCCTTTTGGCAGATCCCACTAGACTCTCGGGACTCAATGGAAAAAACCGCGTTTACAGTGCCAGCGCGCGGGCTGTACCACTTCAAGGTTATGTGCTTCGGCTTAACTTCTGCACCAGCTACTCAACAGCGCCTCATGGATCGTCTCTTCGGACCTGAGTTCGGCGGGAGAATTTTTATTTATTTAGATGACATTGTAATCGTTTCAGCTACGTTTGAGGAGCATACGAGGCTGCTGCGGGTTGTCTTAGATCGGCTAAGCTTCGCTGGATTAACAATTAACTTACAGAAATGCCAATTTTTTAGAAGTCAATTAAAATACCTCGGGTACGTAGTTGATGAGTTTGGTCTGAGGACAGACCCAGAAAAAATACGGGCTATTGTGGACTTCTCCGTACCGACAACTAAGAAGGAGGTTAAGAGATTTTTAGGCACCGCCTCGTACTACCGACGTTTTATTAAAAATTTCAGTAACATAGCGGGGCCGCTCAACAAATTAACTTCAACAAAAAAAGGTACGCCACCGTTCCAGTGGACAGCGGAAGCTGACCAGGCATTTGTGGAGCTAAAGAGGGCGCTGACTACGGCCCCGGTGTTAGCATGTCCGGATTTTGACAAAGACTTTGTAGTGCATTGCGATGCATCCGATTTTGGTGTAGGTGCAACATTGACGCAGAGGTTTGATGGAGGGGAGCACCCCATCGCTTATTTCAGCCGATCTCTCTTACCCGCCGAGCGGAACTACTCAGCCACGGAGAAAGAAGCGATGGCGGTGGTCAACGCCGTCGAACACTTTCGTCCTTATCTGGAGGGAGATAGGCCGTTTACGATCATCACTGATCATGCCAGCCTGAAATGGTTTTTAAACTTGAAAAACCCAACCGGTCGTCTAGAAAGATGGGGTTGTAGGTTATCCCCATATAACTTCACTATTCAACATCGGCGAGGAGTGGACAATGTAGTTCCTGATGCTCTCTCAAGATCAGTTCCGGTGGCAGCAGTGGCGCCAACGGTGCAGACTTCTGACGATTGGTATTTGAAACTTTTTAGGGGTTGTGTGGATAGGCCACAATCCATGGCAAATTATCAGATCGAGAGCGGTCGTCTTTATCGTTTCAGAAAGGGCAAGAACAACTTAACCGATGACTTCCAGTGGAAGGAGGTAGTCCCAGTGGAGTACAGAGTGGACATCATGATCGCGAACCATTCAACGCCTACGGCGGCACATCTAGGGGTAGATAAGACGCACAGTCGGTTGAAGCTCAGATACTTTTGGCCAGGAATGTACCAGGACGTGGTGAGTTTTGTGGCTGCTTGTGAAGTGTGTAAAGCCTATAAACATAGCAACCTGTCAAAACCCGGTCTGATGGGGGACCCAAAGGTTTGCTCACGGCCGTTTCAGTGTATTAGTGTTGATTTAGTCGGCCCCCTGCCGGCTTCCAGACAGCTAAATACATTTTTGTTAGTGGTAGTATGCTGCTTCTCCAAGTATTGTTTGATTTTCCCCGTGCGGCGCGCTACAGGAAAGGTGATCGCTCAGCGCCTGGAGGACCATGTGTTTCTGGTGCATGGGGTTCCTCAGACTGTGCTCTCAGACAACGGGCCACAGCTGGTGGGTCGTGAAGTCCAGTCATTATTCGAAAAGTACAATGTGCCGCAAGTACATTTGGGCCCGGTTTATTGCCCCCAAGTAAACACGGTAGAACGATATAACAGGACCATCATGACTGCGGTCTCAAGTTTCGTAGGGTCTGACCATCGCACGTGGGATGTGAATATTCACAAGATACAGTTCGCTCTAAATACTTCCGTTAACGATGCTACTTCGTACACCCCGTTTTTTCTGGTACATGGGAGAGAGGCAGTAGCTGATGGAAATGTTTACTCGGATCCCGTTGTAGTTGATGAATTGTTGTTTGGGTCGCGAAAAGCCTCGGCGGATAGATTAGGTACCTTGAAAGATGTTTACGAGAAAGTGGGGGTAGAACTAAAAAAGGCCCACGATCGTAATGTCAAAACGTATAATAGCAAACGCCGTGATTTGTCTTTCAATGTAGGCGATATTGTTTGGAAAAGAACTTACAAACTCAGTGATGCGAGCAAACATTTTTCTGCGAAGTTATGTCCTAAGTATGAAAAATGCATCATCGTCAAGAAGTTATCGCGTTTGGTTTACGAGGTAGAGGATGAAAACGGCAAGTCATTGGGGAAGTGGCATATTAACGATATCAAACAGAAAGACGAGGGACAGATGTCATGCGACCCACGAGTAAACCCCGTGAGTAGTGTTGTGAGTGTTGGTAATTTTCGCTCATCAGCGATCGTTGGTCCGGCTGCGTCGCCCCGTCGCGGAGTTCTGCGCAGCAATGCCCACGTAGCTGGTGAAAGATTGGGGATAAATACAGGCGCTTCGCCAAGTCACAGCGCCGCCTATAGGAGCCGAGTATTCCGCCGTAGGCCCAGATAAGCCGTTCCGGAACAACACCTGGAACGGTGATGCCAAGGAAATAGTTTCCATTGTATCATTGTTGTATGTTGTGACAGCTGTACTGTTTAGCTTGTTATTTTGTTTGATCCCTCAAGAGTCTTCGGCCGGATCATGAGGTGGCATCATAGGTCTTTTGGTTTTGTGTGTCGTAGGCACTTCGTTTTTTTTGATATTGTGGATGTTGGAGGGTTTGTTTTGTTGGGGGGCGGTGTTCTCGGATGGGGTCATCCGTAGGATTCCCTGCGTGAATCCTATTTTGGCTTGGGGGGTACTGTAGCGCTGGATTTTCAGTCCATTTACATAGGTTTAAACAGTTGGATTTATGAGAGGAAGATACAGGTATCGCCATCTGGCGGCAGCCTTAACAATGCTTACATTGGGGGAGCCATCTCGCTGCGCGTCGAACAGTATCGATCCAAGTGGTTACGGTGGAACGCCGCTAGAGGGCGCCACCACTCTTAGTGTTGCCCTCGTCTTTTTGTTCCCATGTTGTCGGGAAAATTTAACTACAGCTGGCGGAGTGAACAATTATTTTCAGGCGGGAATCGCTGCCGTGTACCCTAAATGTTGGTGGGGACGCGTCCTGAATGTAAGGTGCAGGAACTGACAGCGGAACGGGAGCTAGATAGAAATTTCGCCCGGCTAATTTACTGTCGCAATCGGCGACGTGAACTTGTCATGGGGGGCTTTCAGCGCGAAGGTGGTATCCCTGATGGAAAGATTGTTCGCGAAGATTTTGGTTATAAATATGCGCCCCAAGCCGGTGGGAGGCTTTTTTCGACGAGAGTGCCGCGAGAGGCACACCGCTTGAGGTGGTAGAAGGAGGAACCACTGACAAGAAACCTTGGTGAGTCGAGTTGGGTTAGGAAACGTGGTTATCGACGGTTCAACCGAGGCGAGTGTCATTTTTACCAACGAAGTGGTTCCTTTCAGCCCCTTTTTGCTCCGGGGACGGAGAGAGCGTGCCGTGGTGGACGCGTAGCGGGAAGGAGGTTGTTCCCACGTGTGGTGAGGTGGATGACGCATCGGCTCGCCAGATACAACCCTGCCGAAGACGGGATTTTGGGAGCCGCCAAGGTGACCCGTGCTGGGTGCACCCCGTGGTAGCGGGCGAGGTACATCCTGCATATATAAGGTGAGAAATTTCCATATTCCAAGGTTCGCATAGCGTGCTTACTAACCTGCCCCAGTAGATTTCTCGTTACTTCTCCATAACGCGGCCCTAGTCGCTCATCATGGTCGATTGACCTAGTCTTAGGTAACGTCGACGCAGTGATTCAACTTCCTTAGGCATTCCCTGTGGTCCAGTGGCCAAACCAAGAGGTTTTATTAAATATAATTGCATCATGGGGCTGGACCACGGCCAGGGTGATTTTGTAAATAGGTTAGTTTGTGACATTTGTTAGTGTATTGCAAACCGAATATAGATTTTCCTTGTAGTAGATTAAGGCTTATGCACCTAAGAATAGACCTTGCCCGTGTGTTTTGATAATTTTGTGTAATTTGAAGGAATATAAATTTTCCCTGCGGTAGATTAAGGCTTATGCCCCTAAGAATAGACCTTGCCCGTGTGTTTTGATAATTTTGTGTAATTTGAAGGAATATAAATTTTCCCTGCGGTAGATTAAGGCCTGGGCACCTGAGAAATAGACCTTGCCCGTGTGTTTGGATAATTTTGTGTAATTTTAAGTCGGGGAGCTCTTGATTAAGGCCCGTGGTGTACATTGTGAACTTAGGGCCAGTCGCTAAGTAGATTTTTCTCCTAATTCCAGTACATAAGATCCCGCATGGCGCCTGTACTGCCAGTGTAGCTGGTGACGCCCTGCTTGTTACTGTTACGCTGATCTTCCCTGCGGGGGGGCTGACCTGAAGAAACAAGGGTCGAGATAAGTGTAGAATTAAGGACGTGTATTATTTAAATAGGACGGCCACTAAGAGAGAACCCCCCCTTGTTTTTCTGTAACAAATATTCCGGAAATAAAACTTGAGAACCAGAATCTCTTCTTTTACTGACCGGGACTAGTACCCCCAGAAAATTGAGGCTACAATCTTAATCTGCAAAAACATCTGCCGTATATCTAATGATACCGCAACTTGACGTTCTTGAAATCTGATAAGAACGCCAATTTGAGAGTTTAACAAGTCGGGTCCAGTCAAAAGTTCTGAATTCAGGGATTTACCTTTTGTCTCCGTTTTGGTGTCAAAAACCAACGTTAACTTCTCTGGTTTATTCAGATTTCTCACCCCGAAATGCGGTAAGTACAATACTCTTTTTCCATTCAGGGTTTGTTGTACCTTTTCAGCGTAAAAAGCGTCTAGAAAGTTCGTCGCCTGTTTGACGTAGTCAGTGACGGCGGGATTAGTGTCCAAAGTCTTTTCTACTGATCACAGTCTATTGTTGGCATATTTTTTATTGTCTGGGAGTTATGCTTTCTTTGATCTCCATAGTAATCCAGTTTTCCATTGGTCACCAATTTTCTTAGATTTTGAGTCTAAAATGTGTAATGCGTGCCGTTCGTCTGTTGATAATCTCTTATTTTCTAAATCAAAATCAAAATCAAAAATCATTTATTTCCATAGGATGTTGTTACATCACTTAGATCCGTCATTACATTTTTTTGGGTGAGTTCACTAACCCAATGGCGGAATCTGTGGAGAAGAGCTCACCGAAGAAACTCCACAGTCGTCGCATCTTTTGCGTTTCCTTTTTTAAATAAAATATTGTCAAATTACAAAATGAATGCTAATTATATATCGAAACAGCCTGTTACTCAAACAATCTATTCCCATAGACATCTGTCCTCTAAGTAATCAGATATCCTGTAGTAACCTTTTTTATACAATTTCTGTTTTATTATTATTTTAAACTTGTCTAAAGGTAAGTTTTTAATATCAGTAGGGACCTTATTGTAATAGCGTATACAATTGCCTTTAAAAGAATTACTAATTTTATGTAGTCGGCTTACATAAGCAACCAACTTGTCTTTATTTCTAGTATTAAAATTGTGTATATCACTGTACTTCTGAAAATTAGTTATATTTCTTTTTACATACACAAGATTGTCATAGATATATTGAGACACAAATGTCAGAATAATGATTTCTTTAAACTTTTCCCTCAGTGACACTCTAGGCCCTAATCTATAAATTGCACGAACAGCCCGTTTCTGCAGAATAAATATACTATTAGCATTCGCAGCGTGACCCCACAATAAAATACCATAGGTCATTAGACTATGAAAGTAACTAAAGTAGACTAGTCTAGCGGTGTCTACGTCGGTAAGAGCTCTAATTTTTTTAACTGCGAACGCTGCCGAACTCAGTCTGTTCGACAATTTATTTATATGAGGATCCCATTGTAGTTTGGCGTCTAAAGTAATGCCCAAAAAGACAGTCGACTGCACAAGGTCCAATCTCTGTCCTTTTATAAATATGTCTGTAGTTACCGGGTTCACATTGGGTAACACGAATTTAATACATTTAGTTTTCTTTTCAATTCGGGTTCAAGTAAATCGGGTTAACTTTGTAGTGATTCAATATGTGTATCAGCCAGCTGATGACTATTATTGTTGTTGTTGTTGTTGTCGTAGTCGTTGTCGTTGTCGTTGTCGTTGTTGTTGTCGTTGTCGCTGTCGTTGTCGTTGTCATTGCCGTTGCCGTTGCCGTTGCCGTTGCCGTTGCCGTTGCCGTTGCCGTTGCCGTTGCCGTTGCCGTTGCCGTTGCCGTTGCCGTTGCCGTTGCCGTTGCCGTTGCCGTTGCCGTTGCCGTTGCCGTTGCCGTTGCCGTTGCCGTTGCCGTTGCCGTTGCCGTTGCCGTTGCCGTTGCCGTTGCCGTTGCCGTTGCCGTTGCCGTTGCCGTTGCCGTTGCCGTTGCCGTTGCCGTTGCCGTTGCCGTTGCCGTTGCCGTTGCCGTTGCCGTTGCCGTTGCCGTTGCCGTTGCCGTTGCCGTTGCCGTTGTTGTTTTTATATATATATTTTATTATTATTCTATATTATATTATATATATTATTATTATTATTATTATTATTATATATTATAATATATATATTATTATTATTGTTATTATTATTATTATTTCTTTCATTTTCTCTCCTATTCATAGGAGGTTATTTTACGGCACGGACCTAAGCCAAGTGCATAGTGATGAATGAATGATTAAGATAAATTTCCCATGAATTTGCGGACGATCCTGCAAGTGTTTAAAATAACGGCCTTTTGCAGTAGTGTATATGTTGATGGATGTAAATGATTTGGGGATGATATTATAATGGGTACTGTTTTCACCGTCTTTACCCTCCATTGAGCGTGGATCTCTATTGAAAGATCATTGTATTTCGTTATCTTTGTAGCTTGCGTGCTGTTAAGATTGTGAGTGTTGGATATAGCAATATCTATAAGGTATACAATTTTGTTAATTTTATCAAGCACTGTTATATCAGGTCTATTGTAGTGTATTGTTTTATCGGTAATTATAGTTCTGTCCCAATATATTTTATAATTTTCGTTTTCTAATATGGGTGAAGGTTGATATCTGTAGTAAGGAGTTTTTTCGTGATAAGTTTGGAGTTATAAGCTATGTATTGATGGATCATCGCGGCAACTTGGTCATGTCTGTGTTTATAATCTGTTTGAGCTAATGATGAGCAGGCACTGGTGATGTGTTGGATGGTTTCAACAACAACAACAACAACAACAACAACAACAACAACAACAACAACAACAAAAACAACAACAACAACAACAACAACAACAACTACAACAACTACAACAACAACAACAACAACAACAACAACAACAACAACAACAACAACAACAACAACAACAACAACAACAACAACAACAACAACAACAACAACAACAACAACAACAACAACAACAACATTGCAGGCATTGGTGATGTGTTGGATGGTTTCGGAATTTCCATGGCACAGTCGACGCATATCTGTAGGTAGGTTAGGGAAGTATGTGTTTTTGGTAATTCCTGGTGGCTATGACTTGGTCCTGAATTACGAGCATGAAAGCTTCAGTCTCTAGAAACAACTCCCCACGCCGCAGCCACATGTGGCTGCCGCAGGTCGAGGAGATATCTTCCATGCAGAGACTTCTGCTGCCATACTGCAATTTTGTCAGTATTTTGTACAATTTTTTCATTTTGTTGTGTGTCTTTTGCGTGAAGGTTGAGTGTTGTGTATTTTTTAACCCACTTTCATACAATCTCAATAGACTTCAAAACGTATTTCAAATAAATAACACACACAACGATAGACAATTATTATTATCACATCTCCTATACATGGATGACATAAAATTAATCTTAATTGAATTAAATTGACTTAATCAAATCTTAAAATCACAACTCAACTCCCGCAATACCATTAAAGCACATATATGCCATCCCCATTCTGACTTACTCGTTTGGCATTATAACATGGTCACAAACTGATGTCAAGAAATTACAGACAATAATCAACACTAGGCTTACTAAAAACCGAAAACATCACCCAAAATCCTGCCTTCAGCGTCTCACCCTGCCACGATTCGAAGGAAGTCCTCTTGGCCTTATAGACATCCAAAACTTACATAACAAGCAAATTAAATCACTCAGAACAGTCTTCCATCACCGGTCCCAAAACTATACACTATATCAATGCATATCAGAAGCAGATACAAAATACACAACACTCAACCTTCACGCAAAAGACACACAACAAAATGAAAAAATTGTACAAAATACTGACAAAATTGTAGTATGGCAGCAGAAGTCTCTGCATGGAAGATATCTCCTCGACCTGCGGCAGCCACATGTGGCTGCGGCGAGGGGAGTTGTTTCCAGAGACGAAGCTTTCATGCTCGCAATTCAGGATGAAGTCATAGCCACCAGGAATTACCAAAAACACTTACTTCCCTAACCTACCTACAGATATGCGTCGACTGTGCCATGGAAATTCCGAAACCATCCAACACATCACCAGTGCCTGCAATGTTGTTGTTGTTGTTGTTGTTGTTGTTGTTGTTGTTGTTGTTGTTGTTGTTGTTGTTGGTGTTGTTGTTGTTGGTGTTGTTGTTGTTGTTGTTGTTGGTGTTGGTGTTGGTGTTGGTGTTGGTGTTGGTGTTGGTGTTGGTGTTGGTGTTGGTGTTGTTGTTGGTGTTGTTGTTGGTGTTGTTGTTGTTGTTGTTGTTGGTGTTGGTGTTGGTGTTGTTGTTGTTGTTGTTGTTGTTGTTGTTGTTGTTGTTGTTGTTAATGTTGTTGTTGTTGTTAATGTTGTTGTTGTTGTTGTTGTTGTTGTTGTTGTTGTTGTTGTTGTTGTTGTTGTTGTTGTTGTTGTTGTTGTTGTTGTTGTTGTTGTTGTTGTTGTTGTTGTTGTTGTTGTTGTTGTTGTTGTTGTTGTTGTTGTTGTTGTTGTTGTTGTTGTTGTTGTTGTTGTTGTTGTTGTTGTTTTTATATATATTATATTATTATTCTATATTATATATATTATTTTTATAATTATTATTATAATTTCTTTAATTTTCTATCCTATTCATAGGAGGTTATTTTACGGCACGGGCCTAAGCCAAGTGCATAGTGATGAATGAATGATTAAGATGAATTTCCCATTAATTTGCGGACGATCCTGCAGGTGTTTAAAATAACGGCCTTTTGCAGTAGTGTATATGTTGATGGAATTTTTTATTTTATTTAAATGTATTGTTTTTAAGTACGAATGTAATGATTTGGGGATGATATTATAATGGGTACTGTTTTCACTGTCTTTACCCTCCATTGAGCGTGGATCTCTATTGAAAGATCATTGTATTTATTTATCTTTGTAGCTTGCGTGCTGTTAAGATTGTGAGTGTTGGATATAGCAATATCTATAAGGTATACAATTTTGTTAATTTTATCAAGTACTGTTATATCAGGTCTATTGTAGTGTATTGTTTTATCGGTAATTATAGTTCTGTCCCAATATATTTTATAATTTTCGTTTTCTAATATGGATGAAGGTTGATATCTGTAGTAAGTTGTTTTTTTCGTGATAAGTTTGGAGTTATAAGCTATGTATTGATGGATTATCGCGGCAACTTGGTCATGTCTGTGTTTATAATCTGTTTGAGCTAATGATGAGCAGGCACTGGTGATGTGTTGGATGGTTTCGGAATTTCCATGGCACAGTCGACGCATAACTGTAGGTAGGTTAGGGAAGTATGTGTTTTTGGTAATTCCTGGTGGCTATGACTTGGTCCTGAATTGCGAGCATGAAAGCTTCAGTCTCTGGAAACACTCCCCTCGCCGCAGCCACATGTGGCTGCCGCAGACAACGACAACAACAACAACAACAACAACAAAAACAACGACAACGACATCGACAGAGACAGCGACAGCGACAGCGACAGCGACAGCGACAGCGACAGCGACAGCGACAGCAACAGCGACAGCGACAGCGACAGCGACAGCGACAGCGACAGCGACAGCGACAGCGACAGCGACAGCGACAGCGACAGCGACAGCGACAGCGACAGCGACAGCGACAGCGACAGCGACAGCGACAGCGACAGCGACAGCGACAGCGACAGCGACAGCGACAGCGACAGCGACAGCGACAGGTATCTTCAAAACATTCAAGAAAATATCTTTAAAATACTATTGGCCCGGTATGTTTAAGGACATTGCCAATTTAATCTCGACATGTGAAACCTGCTTAACCTACAAACACCCTAATCATTCTCCCTATGGTCTTATGGGTAAACCTAAACTTTGCTCCAGACCTTTTCAAACTATATCCTTGGATCTTATGGATCCATTGCCTATGACCCGGAGAAGAAATCAGTATATTCTGGTAATTAACTGCAATTTTACTAAATATACTATGATTTTTCCCCTTAAACGGGCTACTTCAGCTAATATCATTAATGTCTTGGAAAATTCAGTGTTTCTTGTTCATGGCATTCCCCAAACTATAATAATGGACAACGCTGTTCAATTTCAGTCGCGAGAATTCCACTCATTCTTAAATTCTTATAACGTTCCTTGTATTTTTCACACAGCTTTATATTGTCCTCAGGTTAATCCTACAGAGAAATTTAATAGTACGATTATTACAGCTCTAGCATCCCTAGTAGGAGACGATCATAGATCCTGGGACAACCATCTTACTAAGATTCAGTTCGCAATGAACAGCGCTACAATCGTTGCTACTGGCTTTACTCTAAACTTTTTAGTCTTTGGTAGGGAAACAATACCTTGTGGTTCCTTCTATACTCCAACTCAGAATCTCGAGGAATTGATATTTATGCCTCGTGATATTTACGCGTCTAATGCTGGTCTCCTCTCATCTATCTTTCACAGAGTTCAAACTAAACTTCACATAGCTGACGCTAAAAATAACGCTCGCTATGATCTTCACCGGACTTTTAAAGAATTTAATGTGGGAGATACTGTTTGGCGTAAAAACCATGTTTTAAGCAATGCTGGCGCATACTTTAATGCTAAACTTGCCCCTAAATTCGTTAAGTGTAAAATAATAACCAAACTTTTACCATTAGTATACATTTTAGAAGACCCTAACGGAGTTAGAGGCAAGTGGCACATTAAAGACATTAAATCCTAAATTTTCTTAACTTCTATTAACTGTTAATTTGTATATATGTATAAACATCACCATCATTTTCACCTTAGTATTTAATTTCTTCCTTTAATCCAGTGTTCTTTAACACATTTTACTCTAGGACCTCGAATTTTCGTTGGTTAGTCTTCACCTATTTTTTTTTTTAATCTTTATTTCAGACACATCTCGTTGGCGATGTGGCTGATCTCTGGCTTCGAGCTCTACCGCTCTGGCCGTTTTAATCTTAAGGCAAAGCGACTAAAGCTACCTTAGGATTAATTTGTTTCTCTTTACCTCTACTTAATTTTTTTTTTCCACGCAGGAGCGGATGACAACTCCTTAAGTAAGCCTGAATGTCCTTTTGAAAACACACTTTTAGAGTGGTAGTCATTGAATGTGAACTCCACCCTTACCTGAATGAAGATGATGAATGTAAGAGTTGGTATATCTAATTTTTCCTGGTGATGTCTGTTTCTGCAAAGCTGTGTTTTTCTGGTTTATTTTTGTAGATATCAAAATTTTTGCTGAGTCAAAAATTTTTCCTGGGTCGGGGGAAAAATGTAGTGTTATGCTACTTACATGCTATTCTTGCTTCCTATCCCTTAGCTCCAGCTCCACCATCAGTCTTTTTTGTTTGTCCTTCAGGGTACCTTGCTCTGTCATGCATTTGTTATGTTTGTTTCAAAATAGTGATTTTAAATGTATATGATATTCAAAACAAATGGTAATTATTAATATGGGAAGGTGTAATTTATTTATTAGTCATTGTATTGATTTTAAGCTATAATTGAAAAATAAAGTTGTCATACATAATCATTGATGTGAAGTCAAATTCTATTAGTTTTGTTTTAAATCATTAATATACGTAATTAGGAGTATTATTGTATCATAGTAATTACTATAATTAACAATAAGAATTTAGAGATCATTAGATAATTGTAAAGTCATTTAAAAATTAGTAAATTGGTAGTCAAATAAGGGTGGAATGCAAAAGCAACCAATCAGCGTTCACGGCGCGAACAACGTTGGTATTTCAGCATTGATGCGAGGCAGAGTTGTTAAATACTAGATGATTGGACGCGGGCCCGTACTTTTGCTGGTGATCTCGGTTGAGAAGCATCTCCACCCCTATCGGCCTATTTTCCAAAGATGAGTATTTTCTATTGTGTTTGATGTTAGTTTCTTCTGAACGTTTATATTGAATTAAGTGTAGATGTTGGCAATAAACTTATCTTTACTAAATATATTCCAGTGTGTTTAACGTTGTACGATATCCAAATAAAATCTTAACTTGTTGTTCAATTAACTTTCTTATTTCACAATCTCCTTACTATTATACTAGACAACTAGCTTACCCCTTAATTTAGTAGATGTTTAAGTTATAGGACAAGAATTATAGTAGTAATAGCAGCCTTGTTTAGTTATACCTATCCATATGATACGCCATTTTCTTACATCAGAAGTGGGATAGAATAGCCCGTTTATTTTTGTGTGCTGACATTTATCTCCGATTACAGACTGGAGTGATAAGAGCCAATCATGGATCCTGACCTCGTGAAATTGATGCTCCAGTCAATCCAGGATGCCGTTTCTACATCCCGGAAGCGCGATGACGTTACCTTGCCACTCTTTGATCCTGACAAGATGGACAGTGGAGCAGAACCCTGGTGTAAAATCATCGAAGACACGGGCTCAGAGTTTCGCTGGAGCAGCTTGCATAAAGTATCTGTAGCCGGTAAGGCCTTTCGGGGCTCTGCTTCTATTTGGTTTGAGTGCTGGGAACCTGAAATACGTGACTGGATTTCGTTTAAATCTGAGTTGATAGACCTATTTCCCCCCAAACGAAATTTGAGTGAGAGGCTAACAAAAGCCGTATTATATTCCTCCGAATTAGCTGATACCTACGCCGAATATGCCCGTGAGAAAGTTCTATTGTTAAGGAAAACAAAGATAACATTCAATGAATCACAGTTGGTCGTGCTTGTGCGTGGGGGTGTTCGTGACGATAGTATTCGTATGGCAGCCTTCAATAGTTCTATAAAATGTACAAACGACTTGATTACTGTATTTACAGCGTACACGAAAAACCCTCGTAAAATATTAGAGCACCCAATAAAGACAATAGAAATTTCTGGACCAAGCAGTGCTAAGCGGCCGCGCGTAGACACACCAAGGGAAAACCGTAAAACATCTTTTACTCCCAGAACCTGTTTTTCTTGTGGTGAATTTGGTCACGTGATATCAAATTGTGTTAAAAATAGATCGATGGTGAACTCTCGCAACATCAGTGACTCCGCTAAAAATCCCGCATATTCTGACGACAATAAGGATAAAACTATATGTTCAAAAGGGCAGTCGTCTTAGCATTGTTCATCTCTACCATGATGAAAATTGTCACGTGGGACCGGACAAGACTCTTCATAAAGCAAAAGAATCATTTTGGTTTCCAGGCATGAGCAAATTTGTGAAAAAGTACATTTCACATTGTCTAGTATGTGTTAAAGGTAAATCGCATAGTGGACCCAATCAAGGATATCTACACCCTATAGATAAGATACCTGTTCCATTTCATACCGTTCATCTGGACTGTACTGGCCCATTCCCCCAGACCAGCGACGGTTATCGCCATGTTGTAGTTATTGTCGATGCTTTCACAAAGTATTGTATACTAAGGCCCTTGAAGACAATGAGTGGCCATGAAATGTTAACAGTAATTCGCGATAATTTGGCTATGTTTGGTAATCCATCTCGAGTTATTACAGATCGGGCTACAAATTTTTCATTCGAATCAGTGGCTAGTCTGTTTAGGGATTGGAATGTAGAACACCATATGATATCAACAGGGACTCCGCGCGGAAACGGTCAGGTAGAACGATATGTAGGTACAATCATAAACATGTTAGCCACGACTTGTTCTGATGAATCACAATGGCCGAGCTCATTGTATAAAGTACAATTAACTTTAAACACAACATTGCAAAAATCATCAGGTTTTGCGCCATTACGATTACTTATAGGTCGCAACGCGAACATCCCTTGTATACAACCTAGGCTAGATGACGTTGAACGATCTGGCGTTTCCAATGGCGAAGCCCAAATTATTGATGTTATGGCTGAGAGGAACAAGGCCTACGATACGATGAAAAAGGCAGCTGATATTACAATATGCAATTGGCGATCTTGTTTATGTCAGCCAAAGTCACCAACGACACGATAAACTTAGTGATAAATATAAAGGGCCATACGAAATTATAGAAATCATGGAAAGCGATCGATTCCGGCTAAATGGCAAAGGAAGGCTGCATGATGTAGTCATTGCAAAGGACAAGATACGGCGTTGGCCTGGTGAATGGACTGAGCAAACTACTGAAATAGAAGGTTTAAATATTGTTTATTATTATCATCTTAAGTAATGTCTATTATGCGATTAGATCGTTTTAGGTGTGGTTTGATGAATGAGTTGTAACTTTTGAGTGATTGCCGTTTGGCTGACTCGGGAGAGTTATTTTTGGATAGCAAGTTATGTGAATTAACAGGTGCTGCAAATATTGTACCTGGTAGTAAGTCTGGACACCATGGGCAGCAATGGTGTGACTTACGGCGACAGGACAATAGTATTTGGTGCTGCGAATATTGTGCCTGGTAGTAAGTCTGGACACCATGGGCAGCAATGGTGTGACTTACGGCGACAGGACAATAGTATTTGGTGCTGCGAATGTTGTGCCTGGTAGTAAGTCTGGACACCATGGGCAGCAATGGTGTGACTTACGGCGACAGGACAATAGTGTTTGGTGCTGCGAATGTTGTGCCTGGTAGTAAGTCTGGACGCCATGGGCAGCAATGGCGTGACTTACGGCGACAGGACACAATAGCTATTGGTGCTGCGAATGTTGTGCCTGGTAGTAAGTCTGGACACCATGGGCAGCAATGGTGTGACTTACGGCGACAGGATAACATTGTTATCGTTTGTTGTGTAATACGAGCTTTTTGTTGAATTCCTGTCTAGCCTTTAGTCTGGGTATGACTAAAGCCGACAAGAGCAATTATAATGTGTTTTACCCCTGAGTAAGCTATAATTTGTGAGTGTGGCCGTTCCACCACGCTCTGCTACCAATCACCCGCCCGGACAGGCACCCACCTGTCCCTTAATCTACGGGCAGCCGAGACAACGTTGCTACCGCTCGTTTTAGTACCGAGCCTCCTACTAGAACCTCTGCAGACCGGGGGGTCCCGTCCTTGCCAGGGAACAAGTTAACAATGCGCCCCCTGCGCCAACGTAGTGGCGGTAGGTTAGCATCCTTAACCAGCACGAGGTCACCAACACTAGGGGGGCTGGTTTTGTCAGTCCACTTAAGGCGCTGTTGTAAGATATGCAGATACTCGAGCGACCAACGCTTCCAGAAATTCTGAGTAAACTGCTGCAACATCTGATACCTTGACAACCGATACAATTTCACTCCCTCGAAGGGGTGCTCGGGCAACGCGTTAAGTGGCTGTCCTATCAAGAAATGGCCTGGGGTCAGAGCCTCCAGGTCATTTGGATCCGAGCTGAGCGGACACAACGGTCGCGAATTGAGAACGGCCTCGATCTTACAAAACAATGTCGCGAGCTCCTCAAAAGTCAGCGCGGTCTGACCTACTATACGCCCTAAGTGCGTCTTCGCTGACTTAACTACGGCCTCAAAAATCCCACCCCAGTGGGGGCAACTCGGTGGGCTGAAGGTCCACTGTATACCCCGACGGGAGAGGGCCGTTCCAATATCCACTTTATTTACATTCAAAAAATTGACTATCTCTCGTAAGTATCGTTCCGCACCGACGTAGTTAGTGCCGTTATCAGAGCGGATCAAAGTTGGAAGTCCCCTTCGAGAAACAAACCTATCCAAACAAGCAATGAAAGCCTCTGTCGAGAGATCAGCAACGAGCTCGAGATGTACCGCCTTGGTGGATAAACAAACAAACACACACAGGTACGCC
Source organism: Argyresthia goedartella (assembly GCA_949825045.1). Taxonomy (NCBI): domain Eukaryota; kingdom Metazoa; phylum Arthropoda; class Insecta; order Lepidoptera; family Argyresthiidae; genus Argyresthia; species Argyresthia goedartella. The sequence continues at coordinate 7,506,042 of OX463806.1, read as the reverse complement.
TTGTATTGCTTAGCGTTACGCAATCGTGAACTCTTCACCATAAACGGTCCTGCAAAATCCGTACCAACACCTGAAAACGGTCTGACCTCATTCACACGATCAGGGGGCAAGTCCCCCATGAGAGGTTGCATCGTGGCAGCCTTAAGTCGATAACAAGGCATGCACCGAAACACGATGTTCCGTATGACACGGCGGGCAGATAAGATCCAAAACTCCCGCTGGAGCGTGGCCAACAACGCGTTACAGCCGGCATGCGCGTTTTTAATATGACGATCAGTCACCAGCAATTCAACTAACTGTCCCCCCTTGGGGAGCAGAAGTGGGTGACGAGCCGAATACGACAGATTCGCATTGCGCAATCTTCCTCCTACCCGAAGTAACCCGGTCGAATCAACAAAGGGGTTGAGACGCGCGACGGCTCCCTTCAATTTCGAACGTCCACTTCGTATAGTCTCCAATTCTGCCCCAAACTTCGAGGACTGTACCAACCGGACCAAATTCAGTAGCGACTCGTTTCGCTCTGCCGGAGTCAGAATAGGGTTCAACGTTCGCTGATCGCGAGGAGTACGACAATTTCGAGCGAATCTCCTAATCCAAGTGGACACGTTTATCAACTTGTCAAGTGAGCTATACCGGTCCAGCAGAAACCCGGCGTCAGGGTCCTCAGCCTTCTGGGTAACATGCACGGCCGCTCTGGGGCCATGATCCGAAGATACTACTACATGGCTGTGGGGCCAGTCCGATTCTCTCCTGGCAAGCCAGGGTGTTTCCCACCACAAATGGTGTCTAACGAGTTCAGGAGCCCGACATCCCCTGGATGCACAATCAGACGGGTTCAATTCTCCTGGTACATGTCTCCAAGTCAGTGGGACCTCAGACGACACAATCTGGGAGACACGGTTCGCGACAAAAACCTCTAAGTTATGGACCGAAGCCTTCAGCCAGCACAAAACAATCTGGCTGTCCGTCCACGCGTACACCGTATCCTCCAAAACCACTGACCCACGCAACACTGTTAGAGTGTGATTCAAAAGTTTGGTCAAAAGAGCAGCCCCGGACAGTTCCAGTTTTGGAATCGTCATCCTTGTCCGAATAGGCGCTACCTTGCTTTTTGCCAAAACCAAACGCACGTCGACCTCCCCGGTGGAGGTGACGGTTCGCAAATAAACCGCTGCCGCAAACCCTCGTTCAGAGGCATCACAAAACCCGTGAAGGGTTGCCCTGTAATCCCCAGCAGGGACCAATTTCCTCGGCAGCGATACATTATTTATGTCCGATAGCGAGGTGAACATTTGCGTCCAATCAGTCAACAAATCACCTGAGAGGTGGGTGTCCCAGGTCAACTGAGCCGCCCATAGCCTTTGCATAAAACATTTGAGAGCAAAGGTGACCGGAGAAATCCATCCATTCGGGTCGAACGTTCTCGCAATCGTTGACAGTACTGACCGCTTCGTCCAGGCCTTCGGTGTTTCTAAAACCACCCGATAGGTAAACTCATCATGGACGGGCCGGTACTGAATTCCAAGCACTGACAACATGTTAGGGTTGTCAGGATTCTCAAAAACGTGCGGGTCTTGTTGAAACTCATCTGGGAGACCAGCTATCAACTCAGGGGAGTTGGACATCCACTTGCGTAGTTCATAGCCGCCTCGTTCCAGCTATTGAATGAGCTCGTCACGTCGGTCCAGAGCTTCCTCTACACTGGCTGCCCCTGTGCAGACGTCATCGACGTACAAATCTTGCTCCAGGATAGCGGCGGCTCTAGGATAGCTCACACGGTCACGCGACGCCAACTCCCGCAGGGTACGCATCGCCAAATACGGGCTAGACCGTAACCCATACGTGTTCGTGTTCAACTCATAGACCTTGACTGGCTCGGCCGTGGACTCACGCCAAAGTATCAACTGATACCTTCTGTCAGCCGGATGAATTACCGTTTGCCTAAACATCATCCGAATGTCTGCGACAAATACAACCTGGTGCCTCCGAAAGCTCGTGAGAATATCCGAAATATCACGACTCAACTTGGGTCCCGAATGTAGACACTGATTCAGGGACATCCCGTTCGAGGTAGGTGCTGACCCATCAAAAACAACTCGAATCTTGCCGGTAGGGGTTCGTAGGACGGCATGGTGTGGAAGGAAACAATGATCCTCAGATCTCCAGTCCACACCCGATACCGACATGTGTCCTAACGACTCATACTCCCTCATGAAATCGACGTATTTTTGTTTAAATACGGCGTCCCTTGACATCCTACGCTCCATCGACATCAATCTCGTCTCAGCCATCTTCCTAGATTCTCCTAGTGGCGGTCGATCGGCCCTGAAAGGCAGTCGAGTTACAAAACGACCAGAACGAAGGCGACCAGTACTATTCTGGTAAAACAACTCGCACTCTTCTTCGTCTGCGTCGACTCGACGAGCGGTGGGAGGTTCCTCTATCTCTCAGAACCGTTGGATAGCGTCTGACAACGCTGAGCCAATAAGTATGCCATCTGACTCGGCAGGCCTAACCATTGGCAATGCCGGACCCATGATCACGTGACCAAACTTAGTATCCACAGCAATCAACCCGTCCGGCTGAAGAACTCGCCGATCCGACAACAGAAACCTACCCAAAACGTCTGCTCCCAGTAGCAGATCGACCGGGGCTGGAGTGTCAAAATCGGGATCCGCCAACTTGAGTCCTGACGTCAGGAGTCGAACGGCCGGATTCAACTTCACCAAGGGGTGTTTGCCCATGACATGCGTCATTACTAAAGCTTGCACGGATGTTTTTGTCAAAATGTCATAACGTGGAGAGAACGTGATCACCGATTGACCAACTACATTCGTAACCGTAACATTCCCCACGCCCCGTATTGAATTATTATACCTTTTTACCTTGAGGCCCAACCATTTTGCTAAATCGTTCGATACAATGCAGCCCTGAGCTCCAGAATCTAATAGGGCGCGAACGTATGTTGGGTTGCCCGCCAAATCCCAAACAAGCACAGAGGCGATCGGTAACACCACCGTCTCCGGTTGGGGGGCAACAAATTGTTGGGCCGCAAATTCCTAGCGAGGACCCCCGGGGCCCCACTGTGCCTCTAACCGATCAGGTAGGCAGCTATACGCCAGAGGGTCCCATTGTACAAATGGCCCACGCGCCGGTTCCATTGCCACCCTACGACGCCCCCCGAAGGGTTGTGGGCGTGAATTCAACCTTGGCCGCTCCATGAGCGGGGGGGACATCACATGCGACCGACGAGGACGAGGCGACGAGCGGGGCGACAACTGAGGCGGCGTCCGAGCCGCATCCGCATAGCTCGAAGGTGTCCCATGCCACCCGCCCGTTACGGCCTGCTCAACATACCCAATGTCCCGCTGAGTCGGATGCTGAGTCGCAACCGAAAACTCAGGGCCCCCCATGTGATGACCCTGAGTGCGGCCCTGCACCCCTGGGTGGCTGCGTGCTTGTGGCCCCATTGCCCGCTGAGTCGGATGCTGAGTCGCAACCGAAAACTCAGGGCCCCCCATGTGATGACCCTGAGTGCGGCCCTGCACCCTAGTACCGCCCTGTGCACGTGGGGACATTGGCCCCTGAGTTGCGCTCCGAGACGCAAACGAATTCTCAGGGCCCCATGCCGTGTCACCCTGGGTACGGCCCTGTGGTGGCTGTTGGCCGGACCGGTTCACGCACAACAAATTGTGGTGGGCCCCACCACAATATCCGCACAATTTTGTGCGCGTGCAGTCCCTAGCCATGTGTGGCCCGAGGCACAGGAAACACCAGCTCCGCTGCTTGGCCATCCGGCGCCGTCCCTCAACCCTAAGTTCCCCGAACTTATTGCAATCGGCCACAGCATGGCCAATCTGCCTACAACATGGGCAGGTCTCACTATGTGGGGTCAATGCACTCACAGTCCCATACGACTGCCGGTTGGTGCGGTCCTTCCTCGTCGGAGGGCCCCTACTCACAGCGCTCCCGGCAGCTCTCTGTGGCTCCGAAGGATGGGTGGCCGTCAACCCCAAATTCTCTGCCCGTCGAGCCTCCTCTTCCAAAAATCCGACCAAGTCGGAGAAGGCGGGCAGGTCCTCGGCCGACCTCCCGTGAGACTGTTCGAAACGAGTCTGCACGTCAGCGGGTAGTCGGGAAAGTACAATGTACAGCAATAGGTACGACCATTCACCAACCGGAAGTCCAAGATTCTCTAGGGCCTTGGTGACGGACAACAACGGGTTCGAAACCTCCGTCTGTATGGCCCCGACCTTGTTCACAACCGGGATACTAAACAAACGGTTCAGTTGGGCATCGGCCAACCTCCGTTTGTTGTGGTAACGTCTGACCAGCAATTGCCTGGCCGTTTCATAGTTACCCTCCGTAACTGTCAAATGAGCGACCAGCTCCCTGGGCTCACCCCTCAATGCTGCCACCAGCTGAGCCATTTTGACAGACTTGGTAATGTCCGATCGCATGTGCACCAAACTGTCGAACAGATTGATGAAGCTCATCCATTCACCGGACACTCCGTCAAAAGTAGGCATAGTTATAACGGGTAACCTGGTCCCCGATCCCTGATGCGGCAGAGGCGCCCCAATGTCACCACCATGGCTGGACTCGCGCTGCCTACGTATGTCCGCAGCCCTCTGCGTGATAGCAGCCGCCATCTCCATACACTGGTCGACATCCCCTAGCAACCGTGACAGCCTGTCAGGTGCGCAACCATCAACTGCTTCCGCCTGCGCGGACAATTCGAGCACCATGTTGTAGCGTTCCTTAACGTCCATAGACCGCTCCAACACCACATCATGCCTATCTAAACGGTCTATCAGACCGTGTGCGGAGGAAAACCATCTGAGCTCCTTAGAAACACCCTTCTGTATTTCAGACAACGACATGATCGGAACGATACTTACTCACAATTTGCAGTAACTCAATTATATTGGACCCTCCAGTCTACAACACAAACGAGGGAACCCTAATCTATAACTTAAACAATGCTGATTTCCCCAAACAATAGAAACCGAGTTTTATATCTACACAAATTCTGTAAACAACAATTTAGTTTCCCTATATCATATAACACACACAGATAGTCAATATTTAATATTAGTTCAAGTTATAAATTGCTATAAACTGAAAACAATGTCCAAACATTCATTAGCATTACTAGACCACTAATAGATTGACTATGCAAACTTCAAACTGCAAACATGATATGACTTCAATGCAAATTTCAATTCACCTACAATGTACCTGTAATGTAATTACTATTCTGAGTCACATCTCAGTACAACTGGTCATTTAGGGAAAACTGTTATCTCTGTCTGTCTACTACCAGCAATAGACTTATAGCTTACAACACTACCAATCTATGTGGATACAGGAACAAAACCAAGTTAGCTAATAACCGCCTATACCTACAGATTGATAGTCCCAAATCGTGGGTTCCTGGAGCCCTTGACGGCTGCAAATCTCAGGAAACCACGCTCTTGCTACCAAAATGTTCAGGCCTCTCGGCACCCGATGACCTCGCAGGGGCCCATAGCTACGAGGTAGCGTAGCGATCAGATGCCAAGAAGCAAGAACGTCGGCGATTCACCGAGCTAAGTAATAGATTCTATCTGACCTGGTCTGTGCTTCGTTCCCGTCAAACACCTGTCTCTCTGCAAGGCCTGGGTGCACCCTAGGCTCTTCTTGGTAGACAGGTTCTTCAGCCAACCAGGTATGGCTGGCAGGCCAGCTTCGACGCACACAGTGTTCCAAATACGAACTTTATCTGGTTCGGAGAACCACAATACACTCAGCTATAAGACAATCCTGAGGGGAGCCCGAATACAATTGCAGATGGCTTACGATTTAATTTTAATGCCCAAAATCAATACGCGTCACATTACGGGGGCTTTTCGTCAGTCAGATGTCAAAAAACTGCAAAGATGGCCGCAACGTCAAATTCAAAATGGCCGTTCCGGAACCATAGATCGAGTATCGATTTTGAATCGAACAGTAACTATTGGAAACTGAATTAATGACGGTCTATAATTAGAAATGAAGAGCCTATTTTAACATTTACTTTTGTTCCAGATCTAGCAAATGAGACCTCCGACGACGAATAGTTAAGTTTAGATAGGCAATTATAAAGTAATTAGTTAATTAATAGTTGGGGACAAATTCATAATATTGTATAAAATATAAATGAATGTGGCTAGGTACCGAAGTGGTACAATTAATTATAATTGTAAATACTCATTAAGGTTAAATTTATTCACTTATAAAATTAAATAGTAACTTTAATAATTGTATATACAATAACGATCAAGTTTGTTACTGCGAGAGCGCAGTAATTTGCAGAATGGCCGTGTTATGTTTGTTTCAAAATAGTGATTTTAAATGTATATGATATTCAAAACAAATGGTAATTATTAATATGGGAAGGTGTAATTTATTTATTAGTCATTGTATTGATTTTAAGCTATAATTGAAAAATAAAGTTGTCATACATAATCATTGATGTGAAGTCAAATTCTATTAGTTTTGTTTTAAATCATTAATATACGTAATTAGGAGTATTATTGTATCATAGTAATTACTATAATTAACAATAAGAATTTAGAGATCATTAGATAATTGTAAAGTCATTTAAAAATTAGTACATTGGTAGTCAAATAAGGGTGGAATGCAAAAGCAACCAATCAGCGTTCACGGCGCGAACAACGTTGGTATTTCAGCATTGATGCGAGGCAGAGTTGTTAAATACTAGATGATTGGACGCGGGCCCGTACTTTTGCTGGTGATCTCGGTTGAGAAGCATCTCCACCCCTATCGGCCTATTTTCCAAAGATGAGTATTTTCTATTGTGTTTGATGTTAGTTTCTTCTGAACGTTTATATTGAATTAAGTGTAGATGTTGGCAATAAACTTATCTTTACTAAATATATTCTAGTGTGTTTAACGTTGTACGATATCCAAATAAAATCTTAACTTGTTGTTCAATTAACTTTCTTATTTCACAATCTCCTTACTATTATACTAGACAACTAGCTTACCCCTTAATTTAGTAGATGTTTAAGTTATAGGACAAGAATTATAGTAGTAATAGCAGCCTTGTTTAGTTATACCTATCCATATGATACGCCATTTTCTTACACATTCATGCTGTACAGTCTGATATTGGTCATCACTTTTATTTCCATAGGACCCTGTAATGTTTTAAACCATAAGAATTCATTAACAAATCATTTTTGCTTTGTATTTTCATACTATCAGCTCTTGTAAATCGATAGGGAAGGGGTTTACCTTTGGTGACCTTGTTTTTGGCTTTTTCCGAAACTCTGCAATCTCAGGCTTCGTGCGCGCTGGTGCGCTACTTTTTTTTCTTTCGTTGTTATGTAATTTACTGCATGGTTTTCGTATTGTTTACCGAATTACGAGCCTGAAAAGAAACTTTGA
>OX463806.1:7441108-7486108 GCA_949825045.1 Argyresthia goedartella | reverse complement strand
ATCGGCGTCCCATCAGTAATTGTGCTGGACAGCCGATACCATCTCTGGGCGCCGAACGATAGTTCAATAGCGCCAAATAAAAGTCAGTCCCAGATTTTATTGACTTAATTAAAATTGTCTTTACAGTGCGCACTGCTCGTTCACTGCGTCCGTTTGACTGTGGGTAATGTGGCGAAGACGTGATATGGCGAATACCCCATTTGTTTGCAAAGTCGTTAAATTCTTTGCTCGCGTAGGCCGGCCCATTATCGGTTATTAATTCCCCCGGAATCCCATGACGCGCAAATTGGTCTTTCATTGCCATTATCACAGCGTTTGAACCAAGTGTTCTGACGGGACATACTTCTACAAAATTAGAGAAATAGTCAACCAGCAAAATAAAATACTTTTTCTGATATTCGAATATGTCTGAGCCCACTTTTGCCCACGGTATGTCTGGTATGTGGTGTGGTATCATGGGCTCGCGCGTAGGCTGCGCAGCCATCTCCACACAGACACCGCAGCGGCGCACTGCTCGCTCGATGTCACGAGACATGCCGGGCCAAAACATTACATCCCTAGCACGCCGCTTACATCTATCAATACCTAGGTGCCCTTCGTGCACACGTGATATCATTTCTGACCTTAGTGCATTTGGAATGTATACTAAATTGTCTTTGAACAGGACTCCGTTCGTGTATTGAAATAGGGCCCTATGTTCCCAGTGTAGGCGTACATTGTCCTCTACGTCAAATTTGTTCGTTGGCCAACCATTTTGAATATAAAATATAATGCGTTGACAATCTCTATCCTGATGGGTACTCTGCTTTACTAGCGCCAATTTTTCATCACTGAATCTTACATTTGCTAATAAGTAACAAGTTTGATCTTCAACATCCCTAGAAATATTTTCATGCATTAATTCTGGTAATGCTGCACGTGACAATGCATCCGCGATGTGCATATATTTACCGGGCTTGTACACGACCCGTACATCATAAGCCTGCACGCGAAGCATCATGCGTTGTAGTCTTGCGGGAACCGCATCCAAGGGCTTTTGAAATAAGCTTTCTAGGGGCTTGTGATCAGTCTCAACTGTCACATGACTTTTCCCGAACACATATTGATGAAAACGCTCCAGAGCAAAGACGATGGCGAGCATCTCTTTTTCAATTTGTGCGTATCGCTGTTGCGTGTCCGTGAGCGTGACCGACGCGAACTCGACCGGGCGGCCGGCCTGCAGCAGCGCCGCGCCCAGCGCGTGCGCGCTAGCGTCCACCGTCAGCAGCGCGGGCTGCTCGGCCGCGAACAGCGCCAGCACCGGCGCCGAGCACAGTTCGCGCTTCATTTGCTCCACTACCGCTGTATGTGTGGCGTCCCACACCCACACACAGTCTTTCTTCAATAAACATCGCAGTGGTGCTACCTTTTCAGAGTAATGAGGTATGAATTTTGAAAGGTAGTTAACCATACCTAGAAATCGTTCTAACGATTGTCTATCATTTGGTACTGGCATATCCCGTATGGCCTTTAATTTACATTGGTCTATTTTCATACCGTGTGCGCTAAACGTGTGCCCTAGGTACGTTACTTCTGATACACCAAATTGACACTTTTCGTTGTTGAATTTGATACCTATCTCCCTAGCCCGTTGTAATAAACTATGTAGTCGTTGATCGTGCTCTGCTTCCGTGTTGCCCCACACGATTACGTCATCAACAAATGAGTCAACTCCTTCGAGGTCCTCAAGTATTTGTCGCACTTTGGCGTGAAATACCTCCGAGGCAGAATTAATGCCATAGGGCAGTCGTAAAAATTGGTACCTCCCAAAAGGTGTACCAAAGGTACAGAGGTCTGCACTTGCTTCGTCGAGCTCGACCATCCAAAACCCGCATCTCGCGTCGAGTTTACTAAATACTTTAGCACCTTTCAGTTTGGTAGCTATTTCTGTGATAGTTGGGAGGGGGTAGTGCTGACGACGTATCACTTTGTTGAGCGGCCGCGGATCAAGACAAATGCGAAGTTTACCATCCTTTTTTGCCGCTACAACTATGCCATTCACCCATTGCGTAGGATGTGAAACTTTTCTAATCACTCCTAAATATTCCATACGTTTTAATTCATCAAGCAACTGATCCCTAATACAGATCGGTATCTTCCTTACCGGACACACACTTGGACTCGCATTTTCACACAAAGGAATAGTATATTTACCTGGTATTTTTCCTAGCCCTTGAAACAGATCTTTATAACATGTTATGTTTATATTGTATATACGTTGTATCAAACCAAGTTGTTCACAAGCATTTTTTCCTAGTATACTTTGACAATCATCGTTAGAAACAATAAATTTCAAATTGTATTCTACTTGTTTATGTATCCAACGCATTGTACAGGAACCGACTATTACTATATAATTTCCACAAAAGGATTGTGCCCTTGTTTTATCTGGTATCAAATCGCTTTCGCAAAAACCTAATCTTAAAAAGTTTCTTATCGAGACAACATTTAGATCAGAACCTGTATCTAGCTTAAATGTATGCTGCGATCCGTTCATAAATAGTGTTAAAGTTTCATACCATTTATTACTGTCTTTGTGTCCATTGTCCTGCAGTGTTGACACATAAAACAATTCTTCATCATCATAATCTTCCTGCACTTGAAACACTTTATTTGATTTGTACATAGACATGCCACACATTTTTTTAAAATGACCCGTGCCATCACATGCAAAACACTTGGCATTAATAGCCGCACAGAGTGAACCTCCCCTGCACTGCATACTGCCGCAAGCCATGCAACACCGAGACGAGCCCGCAGCTGGGCCGGTCCCCGCCGCCGCCGCCGCGCCCGCTCGGTAGCCCGCGCCGGGCCCGGTGCGGCGCGCGGCCGCGGAGCCCCCGGCGCCGCTCACGCCCGCACCTGCACCGCCGGCGCCGTCACCCGGCCTGCGCCCGGTGCCGCGCGACCAACGCCCGGCGCCTCGCGCGCCGCGCCGGTTCCCGCGCGTCCACACCGCGTTCACAGACGTGGAATGTGATGATGAGTCACCCTTCGCACTATCTATTTGTCGAGTTTCCTCATTTGATAACTCGTTCGACTGGCATATCTTTATGGCCTTTTCTAATGTGAGTTCGTCCGACCTCAGCAATCTGTCCCGTACTGTGTTATCCTGCAAGCCGCATACGATACGATCCCTGATGAGTCCTTCCTCTAGATGCTCGAACTCGCACCGTTGACTGAGCAGCTTCAGCGCCGTCACGTATTGGTCAATGCTCTCACCGACTTCTTGGTTGCGAGTGAAAAACTTGAATCGCACCATCGTTGTGTTTGTTTTCGTACCAAAATACGCGTTGAACTTCGCTATAAGTAAGGTTATGTTGTCACGATCGGTCTCCTTTTCGAACTTGAGAGTTGAAAATATGTCATAACCATCTGGCCCAATGAGATTAATGAGTAGACTAGCTTGCACATCACTGGGCTCCTTGTACACACCGGATGCTTTGAGAAACACCTCAAACTGTTTTAGCCACTTGCGCCACGCGTCAGCACGGCTTGACGGACTGCCTTCCAACACCAGTTCCACGGGTGGGCGTGCATGTTCCATGGTTTTGTTGGTTAATTTAGTAAAATTTGGCCAAATTCTTGCACGAAATCTACCACTAAACAATATTTTAGCTCAGACCGCTGTCACCATGATGTAAACACACGAGTGTCGGAATACGAACTAGTTTATTTCATGTACCCACATAAACATTAATAATCACTACAGTGACCATGTTATAATGCCAAACGAGTAAGTCAGAATGGGGATGGCATATGTGTTAATTGCTTTAATGGTATTGCGGGAGTTGAGTTGTGATTTTAAGATTTGATTAGGTCAATTTAATTCAATTAAGATTAATTTTATGTCATCCATGTATAGGAGATGTGATAATAATAATTGTCTATCGTTGTGTGTGTTATTTATTTGAAATCCGTTTTGAAGTCAATTAATATTGTATGAAAGTGGGTTTAATGCTAGGCAAAACCAAAGGGGACTCATGGCATCGCCTTGAAATATGCCTCGTTGTATTTTTATGTTTGGTGTGACAATGGATACATATTTGAGTTTCAAGTTAAGTTGAGTGTTCCAGTTTTGCATGTTATTTGTAAATTTCCTACAAAAAATAGTAATTCGGGATAACTTTGTAGTGCTTCAATATGTGTATCAGCCAGCTGATGATTATTATTGTTGTTGTCGTTGTCGTTGTCGTTGTCGTTGTCGCTGTCGCTGTCGCTGTCGCTGTCGCTGTCGCTGTCGCTGTCGCTGTCGCTGTCGCTGTCGCTGTCGCTGTCGCTGTCGCTGTCGCAATCGCTGTCGCTGTCGCTGTCGCTGTCGCTGTCGCTGTCACTGTCGCTGTCGCTGTCGCTGTCGCTGTCGCTGTCGCTGTCGCTGTCGCTGTCGCTGTCGCTGTCGCTGTCGCTGTCGCTGTCGCTGTCGCTGTCGCTGTCGCTGTCGCTGTCGCTGTCGCTGTCGCTGTCGCTGTCGCTGTCGCTGTCGCTGTCGCTGTCAATGTCGCTGTCGCTGTCGATGTCGCTGTCGATGTCGCTGTCGCTGTCGCTGTCGCTGTCGATGTCGTTGTCGTTGTTTTTGTTGTTGTTGTTGTTGTTGTTGTTGTCGTTGTCTGCGGCAGCCACATGTGGCTGCGGCGAGGGGAGTTGTTTCCAGAGACTGAAGCTTTCATGCTCGCAATTCAGTACCAAGCCACCAGGAATTACCAAAAACACATGCTTCCCTAACCTATGTAGTATTGTGCTACTTACATGCTATTCTTGCATCCTAACCCTTAGCTCCAGCTCCACCATCAGTCCTATTTGTTTGTCCTTCAGGGTGCTTGCTCTATTACGCTGGATACTTGGTGAGCTGTGCTGCTTATTATTGGTCATCACTTTTATTTCCATAGGAACCTGTAATGTTTTAAACCATAAGAATACATTAATAAATCATGTTCGCTCTGCATTTTCATGTTATCAGCACTTCTAAATCGATAGGGAAGGGGCTTACCTTTGGTGACCTTGTTTTTGGCTTTCTCCGAAACTCTACAATCTCGGGCTTCGTGCGCGCTGGTGCGCTACTATTTTTCCTTTTGTTGTTATGTAATTTTGGCTAAGTGAACTGTTTAAATTTTATATTACGAGCCTGAAACCAACAATTGACATTTGATTTGTTGATTGTTTATCTGGTTGTCATGGCAATGTCCATTCAAACTCGTTAGCGGTCTGATATGTTTACTTTAATACTTTTACAAAAATACTCTTTCTCTCTTGGCCACTCTCAAAAATTACGTTTAATTTAAATAATTTTTAGAACTCTCCAAAAAGGGTATAAAAGCGGAACATTTCTTCAATTCTGACAGTCTCACGTCAGTTTCTGAACTGGAAGTACCAGTAAAGGCCTTATCCCGGGGTCGCTCAACCCCGGGATCCTGCGAAGCCTTCAAACTCCTTCAAATCTCCAAATTCTCCATCTACAACGGGATCCTGCGAAGCCTTCAAACTCCTTCAAATCTCCAAATTCTCCATCTACAACGGGATCCTGCGAAGCCTTCAAACTCCTTCAAATCTCCAAATTCTCCATCTACAACGGGATCCTGCGAGCCTTCAAACTCCCTCAAAACCTTCAAATAAATCTTCAAACAACGGGATTCTGCGAGCCGCGTCTACGCCGCTACCATTCCTACAACGAAGATTTCTACAACGGGATTCTGCGAGCCGTGCCAACGCCGCTACTGTTCCTACAACGACGATTTCTACAACGGGATCCTGCGAGGCGTAACTACAAGTACGCCCGCTACTGTTCCTACAACGACGATTTCAACAACATCTACAACAACAAATACAGCTGCACCCAGGTCTCCGCTTCCTTCTTTCTATCCAGACATCTGTATTTTATAAAACCTGTTTCACATCTCATCCATCCTCATCTTCGCATCATCTTTTTTTATAGACTTCACTGTAAATACTATACTTCTAATAAACTGATACTACTAAATTTTATCTTGGTTGTTTGCCGTTAGGTTCTGGTTAGGTTCGGATCATCACACGACACCTACCTACAGATATGCGTCGACTGTGCCATGGAAATTCCGAAACCATCCAACACATCACCAGTGCCTGCTCATCATTAGCTCAAACAGATTATAAACACAGACATGACCAAGTTGCCGCGATAATCCATCAATACATAGCTTATAACTCCAAACTTATCACGAAAAAAACTCCTTACTACAGATATCAACCTTCATCCATATTAGAAAACGAAAATTATAAAATATATTGGGACAGAACTATAATTACCGATAAAACAATACACTACAATAGACCTGATATAACAGTGCTTGATAAAATTAACAAAATTGTATACCTTATAGATATTGCATATCCAACACTCACAATCTTAACAGCACGCAAGCTACAAAGATAACTAAATACAATGATCTTTCAATAGAGATCCACGCTCAATAGAGGGTAAAGACAGTGAAAACAGTACCCATTATAATATCATCCCCAACTCATTACATTCGTACTTAAAAACAATAAATTTACATCCATCAACAAATACACTACTGCAAAAGGCCGTTATTTTAAGTTGGCATAGATAAATGCAAAACCATGTCAGTAAAACGAGGCACTCGATTCACCGTAAGCCTTCTGTAACATTTTCAGTGACTCCGAACACGAAATTCCGTTGGCGATGCAAAATTTAAGACAAACTCTTTGTTCGATATTTTTGTCCATAGTGAAATTCGCAGTACACACTAGATATGATCTAACTAAAAACAGCACTACAATAAATATAAACAACAGATGCAACTCAAAATCCGCGCCAAAATGGAAAACAGGTGTGTCAATTGAAAAACAACAAAAAAAAAACAAATTTGAATTTGGAACCATAGACAAATTATCCATTCCCGATACTTTTTTGACTGAATGTATACACTACTGCAAAAGGCCGTTATTTTAAACACTTGCAGGATCGTCCGCAAATTAATGGGAAATTCATCTTAATCATTCATTCATCACTATGCACTTGGCTTAGGCCCGTGCCGTAGAATAACCTCCTATGAATAGGAGAGAAAATAAAAGAAATAATAATAATAATAACAATAATAATAATATATATAATATAATATATAATAATAATAATAATAATAATATATATAATATAATATAGAATAATAATATAATATATATATATATATAAAAACAACAACGGCAACGGCAACGGCAACTGCAACGGCAACGGCAACGGCAACGTCAACGGCAACGGCAACGGCAACGGCAACGGCAACGGCAACGGCAACGGCAACGGCAACGGCAACAACAACACCAACACCAACACCAACACCAACACCAACACCAACACCAACACCAACACCAACAACAACAACACCAACACCAACACCAACACCAACACCAACACCAACACCAACACCAACACCAACAACAACACCAACACTAACACCAACACCAACACCAACACCAACACCAACACCAACACCAACACCAACACCAACACCAACACCAACACCAACACCAACACCAACAACAACACCAACACCAACACCAACACCAACACCAACAATAACAACAACAACAACAACAACAACAAACACAACAACAACAACAACACCAACACCAACACCAACACCAACACCAACACCAACACCAACACCAACAACAACACCAACACCAACACCAAAACCAACACCAACAACAACACCAACACCAACACCAACACCAACACCAACACCAACACCAACACCAACACCAACACCAACACAACAACAACAACAACAACAACAATTACACCAACACCAACAACAACAACAACAACAACAACAACAACAACAACAATACCAACACCAACACCAACACCAACACCAACACCAACACCAACACCAACACCAACACCAACACCAACACCAACACCAACAACAACACCAACACCAACACCAACACCAACACCAACACCAACACCAACACCAACACCAACACCAATACTGTTTAATTCCACGCCTAAACCGAACGGCGTGGAGTCATGAGGGGGTGTGCCTTTGCCACGTGAGAGAAAAGAAGTGATGACATTTGTTTATTACCTTGTCACCGTAGACAGGAGATCGAAGGCTCGATTCGAGACAGGAATTCGGGAAAGGGGGCACAGTTGGGATAGGATGGGATCGAACCCTTGCCGTCGCTGTCCGACGGCGTGGCCGGCGCGCTGCTGCCGACACGTGCTGTCCGCTGACGTGGAGTCGCCGTCCGAATACGACTCTGTCCTTCACAACACAAATCACTTAACCGCTGACGCGAATTACAATCAATAGCCCGACGCTATGGTAGATTTACACTCTGACCAGGCCCGATGTCTGTATTACAATTGGTACACCGAAATACCAACAATGCCACGGGGCCCGAGCCGCCATGTTATATCTCTCACCGATGAGACCAGACCAAGAAAAGAATAACCTCCAATTTTATATCTCGTTTCCGATACGAGTGACAGCTGCTAGTCCGTTTTCGCTAGTGATGTCTCGATTACTCGCGATCGATTCGCGCAACAAAAAACCGGTGCGTTTCCGACGCATAAATATTAAACAGTCACCCGCCCGGACAGGCCCGAACCTGTCCCTAATCAATAGGAAGGCGAGAAAGTGTTGCGACCGCTCTCTTGAGGACCGAGTCCCCCACCTTGACTTCTGCTGATCGAGGCGTGCCATCCCGACCCGTGTACAACTTGACGATCCGTCCTCGTCTCCATCTCAATGATGGCAGGTTCGCATCCTTAATCAGCACCAAATCACCGACTTGAGGGGGGCTCGTCCGGTCAGTCCACTTAAGGCGCTGCTGCAAGATGTGCAAGTACTCAAGGGACCACCGTTTCCAAAAATCTTGAGCCAACTGCTGCAACATCTGCCACCTAGTTAACCGACTTAACTTAACATCACCGAATGGGTATTCTGGCAGGGCGTTAAGGGGCTGACCTATCAGGAAGTGACCCGGCGTCAACGCTTCCAAATCATTTGGATCCGAACTGAGCGGGCACAACGGACGCGAGTTCAGTGTCATTTCAATTTTACAGAACAGCGTCGCAAGCTCTTCAAAGCGTAGAGAGGTCTCACCGATGATCCTCGTCAGGTGCGACTTAGCCGATTTAACCGCAGCCTCAAATATTCCTCTAGAGTTAGAGTTAGAGTTAGAGTTAAAGTTAGAGTTAGAGTAAGAGTTAGAGTTACAGTTAGAGTTAGAGTTAGAGTAAGAGTTAGAGTTAGAGTTAGAGTTAGAGTTAGAGTTAGAGTTAGAGTTTGAGTTAAAGTTAGAGTTAGAGTTAGAGTTAGAGTTAGAGTTAGAGTCCGAGTCAGAGTCCGAGTCAGAGTCCGAGTCAGAGTCCGAGTCAGAGTCCGAGTCAGAGTCCGAGACAGAGTTTGAGTTCGAGTTCGAGTCAGAGTTCGAGTCCGAGTTAGAGTTAGAGTTAGAGTTAGAGTTAGAGTAAGAGTTTGAGTTAGAGTTAGAGTTAGAGTTAGAGTTAGAGTTAGAGTCCGAGTCAGAGTCCGAGTCAGAGTCCGAGTCAGAGTCCGAGTCAGAGTCCGAGTCAGAGTCCGAGTCAGAGTCCGAGTCAGAGTCCGAGTCAGAGTTTGAGTTCGAGTTCGAGTCAGAGTTCAAGTCCGAGTTAGAGTTAGAGTTAGAGTTAGAGTTAGAGTAAGAGTTAGAGTTAGAGTTAGAGTTAGAGTTAGAGTTAGAGTTAGAGTTAGAATTAGAGTTAGAGTTAGAGTTCGAGTTCGAGTTCGAGTTCGAGTACGAGTCCGAGTCCGAGTCCGAGTTCGAGTCCGAGTTAGAGTTAGAGTAAGAGTTAGAGTTAGAGTTAGAGTTATAGTTAGAGTTAAAGTTAGAGTTAGAGTTAGAGTTAGAGTTAGAGTTAGAGTTCGAGTTCGAGTTCAAGTCCGAGTTTGAGTCCGAGTCCGAGTCCGAGTCCGAGTCCGAGTCCGAGTCCGAGTCCGAGTCCGAGTCCGAGTCCGAGTCCGAGTCCGAGTCCGAGTCCGAGTCCGAGTCCGAGTCCGAGTCCGAGTCCGAGTCCGAGTCCGAGTCCGAGTCCGAGTCCGAGTCCGAGTCCGAGTCCGAGTCCGAGTCCGAGTCCGAGTCCGAGTCCGAGTCCGAGTCCGAGTCCGAGTCCGAGTCCGAGTCCGAGTCCGAGTCCGAGTCCGAGTCCGAGTCCGAGTCCGAGTCCGAGTCCGAGTCCGAGTCCGAGTCCGAGTCCGAGTCCGAGTCCGAGTCCGGTCCGAGTCCGAGTTAGAGTTAAAGTTAGAGTTAGAGTTCGAGTTCGAGTTCGAGTTCGAGTTCGAGTTCAAGTTCGAGTCCGAGTCCGAGTCCGAGTCCGAGTCCGAGTCCGAGTCCGAGTCCGAGTTCGAGTGTTCGAGTTCGAGTATTCGAGTTCGAGTGTTCGAGTTCGAGTGTTCGAGTTCGAGTGTTCGAGTTCGAGTGTTCGAGTTCGAGTGTTCGAGTTCGAGTCCGAGCCCGAGTCCGAGTCCGAGTCCGAGTCCGAGTCTGAGTCCGAGTCCGAGTCCGAGTCCGAGTCCGAGTCCGAGTCCGAGTCCGAGTCCGAGTCCGAGTCCGAGTCCGAGTCCGAGTCTGAGTCCGAGTCCGAGTCCGAGTCCGAGTCCGAGTCCGAGTCCGAGTCCGAGTCCGAGTCCGAGTCCGAGTCCGAGTCCGAGTCCGAGTCCGAGTCCGAGTCCGAGTCCGAGTCCGAGTCCGAGTCCGAGTCCGAGTCCGAGTCCGAGTCCGAGTCCGAGTCCGAGTCCGAGTCCGGTCCGAGTCCGAGTTAGAGTTAAAGTTAGAGTTAGAGTTCGAGTTCGAGTTCGAGTTCGAGTTCGAGTTCGAGTTCGAGTTCGAGTCCGAGTCCGAGTCCGAGTCCGAGTCCGAGTCCGAGTCCGAGTCCGAGTCCGAGTTCGAGTGTTCGAGTTCGAGTGTTCGAGTTCGAGTGTTCGAGTTCGAGTGTTCGAGTTCGAGTGTTCGAGTTCGAGTGTTCGAGTTCGAGTGTTCGAGTTCGAGTCCGAGCCCGAGACCGAGTCCGAGTCCGAGTCCGAGTCTGAGTCCGAGTCCGAGTCCGAGTCCGAGTCCGAGTCCGAGTCCGAGTCCGAGTCCGAGTCCGAGTCCGAGTCCGAGTCCGAGTCCGAGTCCGAGTCCGAGTCCGAGTCCGAGTCCGAGTTCGAGTATTCGAGTTCGAGTGTTCGAGTTCGAGTGTTCGAGTTCGAGTTCGAGTCCGAGTCCGAGTCCGAGTCCGAGTCCGAGTCCGAGTCCGAGTCAGAGTCCGAGTCAGAGTTCAAGTTCGAGTTCGAGTCAGAGTTCGAGTCCGAGTCCGAGTCCGAGTCCGAGTCCGAGTCCGAGTCCGAGTCCGAGTCCGAGTCCGAGTCCGAGTCCGAGTCCGAGTCCGAGTCCGAGTCCGAGTCCGAGTCCGAGTCCGAGTCCGAGTCCGAGTCCGAGTCCGAGTCCGAGTCCGAGTCCGAGTCCGAGTCCGAGTCCGAGTCCGAGTCCGAGTCCGAGTCCGAGTCCGAGTCCGAGTCCGAGTCCGAGTCCGAGTCCGAGTCCGAGTCCGAGTCCGAGTCCGAGTCCGAGTCCGAGTCCGAGTCCGAGTCCGAGTCCGAGTCCGAGTCCGAGTCCGAGTCCGAGTCCGAGTCCGAGTCCGAGTCCGAGTCCGAGTCCGAGTCCGAGTCCGAGTCCGAGTCCGAGTCCGAGTCCGAGTCCGAGTCCGAGTCCGAGTTAGAGTTCGAGTTCGAGTTCGAGTCCGAGTTCGAGTCCGAGTCCGAGTCCGAGTCAGAGTCCGAGTCCGAGTCAGAGTTCGAGTTCGAGTTCGAGTCAGAGTTCGAGTCCGAGTTAGAGTTAGAGTTAGAGTTAGAGTTAGAGTAAGAGTTAGAGTTAGAGTTAGAGTTAGAGTTAGAGTTAGAGTTACAGTTAGAGTTAGAGTTAGAGTTAGAGTAAGAGTTAGAGTTAGAGTTAGAGTTAGAGTTAGAGTTAGAGTTACAGTTAGAGTTCGAGTTCGAGTTCGAGTTCGAGTTCGAGTCCGAGTCCGAGTCCGAGTCCGAGTCCGAGTTCGAGTTAGAGTTAGAGTTAGAGTTAGAGTTAGAGTTAGAGTAGAGTTAGAGTTAGAGTTAGAGTTAGAGTTAGAGTTAGAGTTAGAGTTAGAGTTAGAGTTCGAGTTCGAGTTAGAGTTCGAGTTCGAGTTCGAGTTCGAGTTAGAGTTAGAGTTAGAGTTAGAGTTCGAGTACGAGTTCGAGTGTTCGAGTTCGAGTTCAAGTTCGAGTTCTGCGAGTTCGAGTTCAAGTTTCAATTTAAATAGGTTATTAAGCCATTTAAATACTCTTCTACTACTCTTCTCTTAACACTTGGTATATAGGAAGCTCTTTGTAGTTGGAAATACCTAACCGACTACAGATCCTATCTCAACTAACTACTAGATAACTATCTAGTTCTACTTCTAACTATCTAGTACCTTCTCTTCTAAGGAAGTATCTTGAGGTCTCCTTCTTTAGACACCTTGTTTTTACTGTCAGAGTCGTGGACTGTTTCCACAATGCTTGACTCTGTTACTGTAAATAGCCTGGTT
The DNA here is from genome assembly GCA_949825045.1 of Argyresthia goedartella. Taxonomy (NCBI): domain Eukaryota; kingdom Metazoa; phylum Arthropoda; class Insecta; order Lepidoptera; family Argyresthiidae; genus Argyresthia; species Argyresthia goedartella. Next base: position 7,473,489 of record OX463806.1, on the reverse strand, counting down.
CTAGAAGCCGAGCGGGTGACGACTTATGAAAAGCCTACGTCAAGGGAGTGTGACTCATTGGTGCCATCTCTGGAGTTTGTGTCATAGATCGTGAACCCTACCCCAACCATTGGCTGCGTGATGTATGAAAGAAGAATTGTGTTAGATATTATGCTTGTGTAGAGGTGGTCACTATTAATGTAAATATTTTATCGTTAACTAGATTAAAAAAAAATACATGAGAATTTTTTTTTTTTTTCTCAGGGTTTCTGGGGAACTGTAGGGTTTTTCCTATTCTAGGCCTGCTTTGGTTGGAAGAACCAAATGAACTGAAGGATTTTCCCTACAATATGCTTGCTTTGACAGTTTTTCACTATCTCATATAAATAAAACGTAAAGACTCACATCTCAGAAATTCTTTATTCACGCACAAAAATTATGGTAACTAAATACTCTTAATGCTGATAGAACTTTAACTTTAGAACAAAACTCACATCGACGTACTCGTATACCGTGCAGAATTAATTACTGCAAATTGTGGCAGATACCACAACCAGAGTCCGAGTCAGAGTCCGAGTCAGAGTCCGAGTCAGAGTCCGAGTCAGAGTCCGAGTCAGAGTTCGAGTTAGAGTTAGAGTTAGAGTTAGAGTTCGAGTTCGAGTTCGAGTGTTCGAGTTCGAGTGTTCGAGTTCGAGTTCGAGTTCGAGTTCGAGTTCGAGTTCGAGTCCGAGTCCGAGTCAGAGTCAGAGTCAGAGTTAGAGTTAGAGTTAGAGTTATTGTTAGAGTAAGAGTTAGAGTTAGAGTTAGAGTTAGAGTTAGAGTTAGAGTTAGAGTTAGAGTTAGAGTTAGAGTTAGAGTTAGAGTTAGAGTTAGAGTCCGAGTCAGAGTCCGAGTCAGAGTCCGAGTCAGAGTCCGAGTCAGAGTCCAAGTCAGAGTCCGAGTCAGAGTTCGAGTTCGAGTTCGAGTCAGAGTTCGAGTCCGAGTTAGAGTTAGAGTTAGAGTTAGAGTTAGAGTTAGAGTTAGAGTTAGAGTTCGAGTTCGAGTTCGAGTTCGAGTCCGAGTTCGAGTCCGAGTCCGAGTCCGAGTCCGAGTCCGAGTCCGAGTCCGAGTCCGAGCCCGAGTCCGAGTCCGAGTCAGAGTCAGAGTTCGAGTTCGAGTTCGAGTTCGAGTTCGAGTTCGAGTTCAAGTTTCAATTTAAATAGGTTATTCATCATCATATATTAAGGGGTCTTGTCGTCCCCTGTCGTTGCAGCAACCTCCAGTACTCTCTGTCTTGGGCCTTGGTCTTCATCACCTGGTACGATCCACTATGGCTCCAATTCTTTAGTTGGTCTGTATATCTTCCCCTAGGACGCCCTCGCTGGCGTTTGCCCTCAAGCTTGCCCTCTATAATTGTAAGGAGGAGTCCTTCATGTCTTAGAATGTGTCCTAAGCACTTGGCTCTTCTGTTTGCTATGTTTCTTATGATAGCTCGGGTTTCTTTAGCCATTCGTAAAACCTCTTCATTTGTTCTTTTCTCTGTCCAGCTAATTTTTAGCATCCTACGCCAGCACCACATTTCAAAGGCTTCCAAACGCTCTATGTCTTTAGTTGTCATGTTCCAGCTCTCGCAGCTATACAATGCAATACTCCATACAAGTATTTTGATAAGTTGCTACCTTACTCGTATGTTGATTTTGTTGCTGTAAATATTTCTATTTGTTGTGAAAGTTCTTCTTGCAATGGCTATTCTGGTGCGTATTTCTTTATCAATTCTACCTGTTTCTTCAATGATGCTTCCTAGATATGCGAATTGCTTAACTTGTTCCAGTTCATTCCCGTTCAATATTATCTTGATGGCAGGGCTTTCCTTTTTGGCCGTCACAAGTACTTTTGTTTTCTTAACATTAATTTTAAGTTTGTATTTTTGAAAAATTCTGTTCATGGTTTCTAGGTTCGCCTGTAGCCATTCTTCAGATTCCGTTATTAGGGCAATATCATCTGCAAATCGGATCCACGGTATATTATTTCCATTTATCTTGACTCCTATGGAGAATTCTCTAATTTTGTGCGTGAAATAGGTTGAGGTGATGTATGAAAGAAGAATTGTGTTAGATATTATGCTTGTGTAGAGGTGGGCACTATTTATGTAAATATTTTATCGTTAACTAGATTAAAAAAAAATACATGAGAAAATATATATTTTTTTCTCAGAGTTTTTGGGGAACTGTAGGGTTTTTCCTATCCTAGGCCTGCTTTGGTTGGAAGAACCAAATGAACTGAAGGATTTTCCCTACAATATGCTTGCTTTGACAGTTTTTCACTATCTCATATAAATAAAACGTAAAGACTCACATCTCAGGAATTCTTTATTCACGCACAAAAATCATGGTAACTAAATACTCTTAATGCTGATAGAACTTTCACTTTAGAACAAAACTCACATCGACGTACTCGTATACCGTGCAGAATTAATTACTGCAAATTGTGGCAGATACCACAACCAGAGTCAGAGTCCGAGTCAGAGTCCGAGTCAGAGTCCGAGTCAGAGTCCGAGTCAGAGTCAGAGTCCGAGTCCGAGTCCGAGTCCGAGTCCGAGTCCGAGTCCGAGTCCGAGTCCGAGTCCGAGTCCGAGTCCGAGTCCGAGTCCGAGTCCGAGTCCGAGTCCGAGTCCGAGTCCGAGTCCGAGTCCGGGTCCGAGTCCGAGTCCGAGTCCGGGTCCGAGTCCGAGTCCGAGTCCGGGTCCGAGTCCGAGTCCGAGTCCGAGTCCGAGTCCGAGTCCGAGTCCGAGTCCGAGTCCGAGTCCGAGTCCGAGTCCGAGTCCGAGTCCGAGTCCGAGTCCGAGTCCGAGTCCGAGTCCGAGTCCGAGTCCGAGTCCGAGTCCGAGTCCGAGTCCGAGTCCGAGTCCGAGTCCGAGTCCGAGTCCGAGTCCGAGTCCGAGTCCGAGTCCGAGTCCGAGTCCGAGTCCGAGTCCGAGTCCGAGTCCGAGTCCGAGGCCGAGTCCGAGTCCGAGTCAGAGTCAGAGTCCGAGTCCGAGTCCGAGTCCGAGTCCGAGTCCGAGTCCGAGTCCGAGTCCGAGTCCGAGTCCGAGTCCGAGTCCGAGTCCGAGTCCGAGTCCGAGTCCGAGTCCGAGTCCGAGTCCGAGTCCGAGTCCGAGTCCGAGTCCGAGTCCGAGTCCGAGTCCGAGTCCGAGTCCGAGTCCGAGTCCGAGTCCGAGTCCGAGTCCGAGTCCGAGTCCGAGTCCGAGTCCGAGTCCGAGTCCGAGTCCGAGTCCGAGTCCGAGTCCGAGTCCGAGTCCGAGTCCGAGTTCGAGTTCGAGTTCGAGTTCGAGTTCGAGTTTGAGTCCGAGTTCGAGTCCGAGTCCGAGTTCGAGTTAGAGTTAGAGTTAGAGTTCGAGTTCGAGTTCGAGTCCGAGTTCGAGTCCGAGTCCGAGTCCGAGTCCGAGTCCGAGTCCGAGTCCGAGTCCGAGTCCGAGTCTGAGTCCGAGTCAGAGTCCGAGTCAGAGTTCGAGTTCGAGTTCGAGTCAGAGTTCGAGTCCGAGTTAGAGTTAGAGTTAGAGTTAGAGTTAGAGTAAGAGTTAGAGTTAGAGTTAGAGTTAGAGTTAGAGTTAGAGTTAGAGTTAGAGTTAGAGTTACAGTTAGAGTTCGAGTTCGAGTTCGAGTTCGAGTTCGAGTCCGAGTCCGAGTCCGAGTCCGAGTTCGAGTCCGAATTAGAGTTAGAGTTAGAGTTAGAGTTAGAGTTAGAGTTAGAGTTAGAGTTAGAGTTAGAGTTAGAGTTAGAGTTAGAGTTCGAGTTCGAGTTCGAGTCCGAGTTCGAGTCCGAGTCCGAGTCCGAGTCCGAGTCCGAGTGCGATTCCGAGTCCGAGTCCGAGTCCGAGTCCGAGTCCGAATCCGAGTTCGAGTGTTCGAGTTCGAGTGTTTGAGTTCGAGTGTTCGAGTTCGAGTGTTCGAGTTCGAGTGTTCGAGTTCGAGTTCGAGTTCGAGTTCGAGTCCGAGTCCGAGTCAGAGTCAGAGTCAGAGTTAGAGTTAGAGTTAGAGTAAGTGTTAGAGTTAGAGTTAGAGTTAGAGTTAGAGTTAGAGTTAGAGTTAGAGTTAGAGTTAGAGTTAGAGTTAGAGTTAGAGTTAGAGTTAGAGTCCGAGTCAGAGTCCGAGTCAGAGTCCGAGTTAGAGTCCGAGTCAGAGTCCAAGTCAGAGTCCGATTCAGAGTTCGAGTTCGAGTTCGAGTCAGAGTTCGCGAGTCCGAGTTACAGTTAGAGTTAGAGTTAGAGTTAGAGTTCGAGTTCGAGTTCAAGTTCGAGTCCGAGTTCGATTCCGAGTCCGAGTCCGAGTCCGAGTCCGAGTCCGAGTCCGAGTCCGAGTCCGAGCCCGAGTCCGAGTCCGAGTCAGAGTCAGAGTTCGAGTTCGAGTTCGAGTTCGAGTTCAAGTTTCAATTTAAATAGGTTATTCATCATCATATATTAAGGGGTCTTGTCGTCCCCTGTCGTTGCAGCAACCTCCAGTACTCTCTGTCTTGGGCCTTGGTCTTCATCACCTGGTACGATCCACTATGGCTCCAATTCTTTAGTTGGTCTGTATATCTTCCCCTAGGACGCCCTCGCTGGCGTTTGCCCTCAAACTTGCCCTCTATAATTATAAGGAGGAGTCCTTCATGTCTTAGAATGTGTCCTAAGCACTTGGCTCTTCTGTTTGCTATGGTTCTTATGATAGCTCGGGTTTCTTTAGCCATTCGTAAAACCTCTTCATTTGTTCTTTTTTCTGTTCAGCTAATTTTTAGCATCCTACGCCAGCACCACATTTCAAAGGCTTCCAAACGCTCTATGTCTTTAGTTGTCATGTTCCAGCTCTCGCAGCTATACAATGCAATACTCCATACAAGTGTTTTGATAAGTTGCTTCCTTACTCGTATGTTGATTTTGTTGCTGTAAATATTTCTATTTGTTGTGAAAGCTCTTCTTGCAATGGCTATTCTGGTGCGTATTTCTTTATCAATTCTACCTGTTTCTTCAATGATGCTTCCTAGATATGCGAATTGCTTAACTTGTTCCAGTTCATTCCCGTTCAATTTTATCTTGATGGCAGGGCTTTCCTTTTTGGCCGTCACAAGTACTTTTGTTTTCTTAACATTAATTTTAAGTTTGTATTTTTGAAAAATTCTGTTCATGGTTTCTAGGTTCGCCTGTAGCCATTCTTCAGATTCCGTTATTAGGGCAATATCATCTGCAAATCGGATCCACGGTATATTATTTCCATTTATCTTGACTCCTATGGAGAATTCTCTAATTTTGTGCGTGAAATAGGTTGAGGTGATGTATGAAAGAAGAATTGTGTTAGATATTATGCTTGTGTAGATGTGGGCACTATTAATGTAAATATTTTATCGTTAACTAGATTAAAAAAAAATACATGAGAAAATATATTTTTTTTTCTCAGGGTTTTTGGGGAACTGTAGGGTTTTTCCTATCCTAGGCCTGCTTTGGTTGGAAGAACCAAATGAACTGAAGGATTTTCCCTACAATATGCTTGCTTTGACAGTTTTTCACTATCTCATATAAATAAAACGTAAAGACTCACATCTCAGGAATTCTTTATTCACGCACAAAAATCATGGTAACTAAATACTCTTAATGCTGATAGAACTTTCACTTTAGAACAAAACTCACATCGACGTACTCGTATACCGTGCAGAATTAATTACTGCAAATTGTGGCAGATACCACAACCAGAGTCAGAGTCCGAGTCAGAGTCCGAGTCAGAGTCCGAGTCAGAGTCCGAGTCAGAGTCCGAGTCAGAGTCCGAGTCCGAGTCCGAGTCCGAGTCCGAGTCCGAGTCCGAGTCCGAGTCCAAGTCCGAGTCCGAGTCCGAGTCCGAGTCCGAGTCCGAGTCCGAGTCCGAGTCCGAGTCCGAGTCCGAGTCCGAGTCCGAGTCCGAGTCCGAGTCCGAGTCCGAGTCCGAGTTCGAGTTCGAGTAAGAGTTAGAGTTAGAGTTAGAGTTAGAGTTAGAGTTAGAGTTAGAGTTAGAGTTAGAGTTAGAGTTAGAGTTAGAGTTAGAGTTAGAGTTAGAGTTAGAGTTAGAGTTAGAGTTAGAGTTAGAGTTAGAGTTAGAGTTAGAGTCCGAGTCAGAGTCCGAGTCAGAGTCCGAGTCAGAGTCCGAGTCAGAGTCCGAGTCAGAGTGAAAGTCAGAGTCCGAGTCAGAGTTCGAGTTCGAGTTCGAGTCAGAGTTCGAGTCCGAGTTAGAGTTAGAGTTAGAGTTAGAGTTAGAGTTAGAGTTAGAGTTCGAGTTCGAGTTCGAGTTCGAGTCCGAGTTCGAGTCCGAGTCCGAGTCCGAGTCCGAGTCCGAGTCCGAGTCCGAGCCCGAGTCCGAGTCCGAGTCAGAGTCAGAGTTCGAGTTCGAGTTCGAGTTCGAGTTCAAGTTTCAATTTAAATAGGTTATTCATTATCATATATTAAGGGGTCTTGTCGTCCCCTGTCGTTGCAGCAACCTCCAGTACTCTCTGTCTTGGGCCTTGGTCTTCATCACCTGGTACGATCCACTATGGCTCCAATTCTTTAGTTGGTCTGTATATCTTCCCCTAGGACGCCCTCGCTGGCGTTTGCCCTCAAGCTTGCCCTCTATAATTGTAAGGAGGAGTCCTTCATGTCTTAGAATGTGTCCTAAGCACTTGGCTCTTCTGTTTGCTATGGTTCTTATGATAGCTCGGGTTTCTTTAGCCATTCGCAAAACCTCTTCATTTGTTCTTTTCTCTGTCCAGCTAATTTTTAGCATCCTACGCCAGCACCACATTTCAAAGGCTTCCAAACGCTCTATGTCTTTAGTTGTCATGTTCCAGCTCTCGCAGCTATACAATGCAATACTCTATACAAGTGTTTTGATAAGTTGCTTCCTTACTCGTATGTTGATTTTGTTGCTGTAAATATTTCTATTTGTTGTGAAAGCTCTTCTTGCAATGGCTATTCTGGTGCGTATTTCTTTATCAATTCTACCTGTTTCTTCAATGATGCTTCCTAGATATGCGAATTGCTTAACTTGTTCCAGTTCATTCCCGTTCAATATTATCTTGATGGCAGGGCTTTCCTTTTTGGCCGTCACAAGTACTTTTGTTTTCTTAACATTAATTTTAAGTTTGTATTTTTGAAAAATTCTGTTCATGGTTTCTAGGTTTGCCTGTAGCCATTCTTCAGATTCCGTTATTAGGGCAATATCATCTGCAAATCGGATCCACGGTATATTATTTCCATTTATCTTGACTCCTATGGAGAATTCTCTAATTTTGTGCGTGAAATAGGTTGAGGTGATGTATGAAAGAAGAATTGTGTTAGATATTATGCTTGTGTAGAGGTGGGCACTATTAATGTAAATATTTTATCGTTAACTAGATTAAAAAAAAATACATGAGAAAATATATATTTTTTTCTCAGGGTTTTTGGGGAACTGTAGGGTTTTTCCTATCCTAGGCCTGCTTTGGTTGGAAGAACCAAATGAACTGAAGGATTTTCCCTACAATATGCTTGCTTAGACAGTTTTTCACTATCTCATATAAATAAAACGTAAAGACTCACATCTCAGGAATTCTTTATTCACGCACAAAAATCATGGTAACTAAATACTCTTAATGCTGATAGAACTTTCACTTTAGAACAAAACTCACATCGACGTACTCGTATACCGTGCAGAATTAATTACTGCAAATTGTGGCAGATACCACAGCCAGAGTTCTGACTCTGGTCCGAGTCAGAGTCCGAGTCAGAGTTCGAGTTCGAGTTCGAGTCAGAGTTCGAGTCCGAGTTAGAGTTAGAGTTAGAGTTAGAGTTAGAGTAAGAGTTAGAGTTAGAGTTAGAGTTAGAGTTAGAGTTAGAGTTAGAGTTCGAGTTCGAGTTCGAGTCCGAGTCCGAGTCCGAGTCCGAGTTCGAGTCCGAGTTAGAGTTAGAGTTAGAGTTAGAGTTAGAGTTAGAGTTAGAGTTAGAGTTAGAGTTAGAGTTAGAGTTAGAGTTAGAGTTAGAGTTAGAGTTAGAGTTAGAGTTCGAGTTCGAGTTAGAGTTCGAGTTCGAGTTCGAGTTCGAGTTAGAGTTAGAGTTAGAGTTAGAGTTCGAGTACGAGTTCGAGTGTTCGAGTTCGAGTTCAAGTTCGAGTTCTGCGAGTTCGAGTTCAAGTTTCAATTTAAATAGGTTATTAAGCCATTTAAATACTCTTCTACTACTCTTCTCTTAACACTTGGTATATAGGAAGCTCTTTGTAGTTGGAAATACCTAACCGACTACAGATCCTATTTCAACTAACTACTAGATAACTATCTAGTTCTACTTCTAACTATCTAGTACCTTCTCTTCTAAGGAAGTATCTTGAGGTCTCCTTCTTTAGACACCTTGTTTTTACTGTCAGAGTCGTGGACTGTTTCCACAATGCTTGACTCTGTTACTGTAAATAGCCTGGTTCTAGAAGCCGAGCGGGTGACGACTTATGAAAAGCCTACGTCAAGGGAGTGTGACTCATTGGTGCCATCTCTGGAGTTTGTGTCATAGATCGTGAACCCTACCCCAACCATTGGCTGCGTGATGTATGAAAGAAGAATTGTGTTAGATATTATGCTTGTGTAGATGTGGGCACTATTAATGTTAATATTTTATCGTTAACTAGATTAAAAAAAAATACATGAGAAAATATATTTTTTTTTCTCAGGGTTTTTTGGGGGAACTGTAGGGTTTTTCCTATCCTAGGCCTGCTTTGGTTGGAAGAACCAAATGAACTGAAGGATTTTCCCTACAATATGCTTGCTTTGACAGTTTTTCACTATCTCATATAAATAAAACGTAAAGACTCACATCTCAGGAATTCTTTATTCACGCACAAAAATCATGGTAACTAAATACTCTTAATGCTGATAGAACTTTCACTTTAGAACAAAACTCACATCGACGTACTCGTATACCGTGCAGAATTAATTACTGCAAATTGTGGCAGATACCACAACCAGAGTCAGAGTCCGAGTCAGAGTCCGAGTCAGAGTCCGAGTCAGAGTCCGAGTCAGAGTCCGAGTCAGAGTCCGAGTCCGAGTCCGAGTCCGAGTCCGAGTCCGAGTCCGAGTCCGAGTCCGAGTCCGAGTCCAAGTCCGAGTCCGAGTCCGAGTCCGAGTCCGAGTCCGAGTCCGAGTCCGAGTCCGAGTCCGAGTCCGAGTCCGAGTCCGAGTCCGAGTCCGAGTCCGAGTCCGAGTCCGAGTCCGAGTCCGAGTCCGAGTTCGAGTTCGAGTAAGAGTTAGAGTTAGAGTTAGAGTTAGAGTTAGAGTTAGAGTTAGAGTTAGAGTTAGAGTTAGAGTTAGAGTTAGAGTTAGAGTTAGAGTTAGAGTTAGAGTTCGAGTTCGAGTTAGAGTTCGAGTTCGAGTTCGAGTCCGAGTTAGAGTTAGAGTTAGAGTTAGAGTTAGAGTTAGAGTTAGAGTTAGAGTTAGAGTTAGAGTTAGAGTTAGAGTTAGAGTTAGAGTTAGAGTTAGAGTTAGAGTTAGAGTTCGAGTTCGAGTTAGAGTTCGAGTTCGAGTTCGAGTTCGAGTTAGAGTTAGAGTTAGAGTTAGAGTTCGAGTACGAGTTCGAGTGTTCGAGTTCGAGTTCAAGTTCGAGTTCTGCGAGTTCGAGTTCAAGTTTCAATTTAAATAGGTTATTAAGCCATTTAAATACTCTTCTACTACTCTTCTCTTAACACTTGGTATATAGGAAGCTCTTTGTAGTTGGAAATACCTAACCGACTACAGATCCTATTTCAACTAACTACTAGATAACTATCTAGTTCTACTTCTAACTATCTAGTACCTTCTCTTCTAAGGAAGTATCTTGAGGTCTCCTTCTTTAGACACCTTGTTTTTACTGTCAGAGTCGTGGACTGTTTCCACAATGCTTGACTCTGTTACTGTAAATAGCCTGGTTCTAGAAGCCGAGCGGGTGACGACTTATGAAAAGCCTACGTCAAGGGAGTGTGACTCATTGGTGCCATCTCTGGAGTTTGTGTCATAGATCGTGAACCCTACCCCAACCATTGGCTGCGTGATGTATGAAAGAAGAATTGTGTTAGATATTATGCTTGTGTAGATGTGGGCACTATTAATGTAAATATTTTATCGTTAACTAGATTAAAAAAAAATACATGAGAAAATATATTTTTTTTTCTCAGGGTTTTTGGGGAACTGTAGGGTTTTTCCTATCCTAGGCCTGCTTTGGTTGGAAGAACCAAATGAACTGAAGGATTTTCCCTACAATATGCTTGCTTTGACAGTTTTTCACTATCTCATATAAATAAAACGTAAAGACTCACATCTCAGGAATTCTTTATTCACGCACAAAAATCATGGTAACTAAATACTCTTAATGCTGATAGAACTTTCACTTTAGAACAAAACTCACATCGACGTACTCGTATACCGTGCAGAATTAATTACTGCAAATTGTGGCAGATACCACAACCAGAGTCAGAGTCCGAGTCAGAGTCCGAGTCAGAGTCCGAGTCAGAGTCCGAGTCAGAGTCCGAGTCAGAGTCCGAGTCCGAGTCCGAGTCCGAGTCCGAGTCCGAGTCCGAGTCCGAGTCCGAGTCCGAGTCCGAGTCCGAGTCCGAGTCCGAGTCCGAGTCCGAGTCCGAGTCCGAGTCCGAGTCCGAGTCCGAGTCCGAGTCCGAGTCCGAGTCCGAGTCCGAGTCCGAGTCCGAGTCCGAGTCCGAGTCCGAGTCCGAGTCCGAGTTCGAGTAAGAGTTAGAGTTAGAGTTAGAGTTAGAGTTAGAGTTAGAGTTAGAGTTAGAGTTAGAGTTAGAGTTAGAGTTAGAGTTAGAGTTAGAGTTAGAGTTAGAGTTAGAGTTCGAGTTCGAGTTAGAGTTCGAGTTCGAGTTCGAGTTCGAGTTAGAGTTAGAGTTAGAGTTAGAGTTCGAGTACGAGTTCGAGTGTTCGAGTTCGAGTTCAAGTTCGAGTTCTGCGAGTTCGAGTTCAAGTTTCAATTTAAATAGGTTATTAAGCCATTTAAATACTCTTCTACTACTCTTCTCTTAACACTTGGTATATAGGAAGCTCTTTGTAGTTGGAAATACCTAACCGACTACAGATCCTATTTCAACTAACTACTAGATAACTATCTAGTTCTACTTCTAACTATCTAGTACCTTCTCTTCTAAGGAAGTATCTTGAGGTCTCCTTCTTTAGACACCTTGTTTTTACTGTCAGAGTCGTGGACTGTTTCCACAATGCTTGACTCTGTTACTGTAAATAGCCTGGTTCTAGAAGCCGAGCGGGTGACGACTTATGAAAAGCCTACGTCAAGGGAGTGTGACTCATTGGTGCCATCTCTGGAGTTTGTGTCATAGATCGTGAACCCTACCCCAACCATTGGCTGCGTGATGTATGAAAGAAGAATTGTGTTAGATATTATGCTTGTGTAGAGGTGGTCACTATTAATGTAAATATTTTATCGTTAACTAGATTAAAAAAAAATACATGAGAAAATATTATTATTTTTCTCAGGGTTTCTGGGGAACTGTAGGGTTTTTCCTATTCTAGGCCTGCTTTGGTTGGAAGAACCAAATGAACTGAAGGATTTTCCCTACAATATGCTTGCTTTGACAGTTTTTCACTATCTCATATAAATAAAACGTAAAGACTCACATCTCAGAAATTCTTTATTCACGCACAAAAATTATGGTAACTAAATACTTTAACTTTAGAACAAAACTCACATCGACGTACTCGTATACCGTGCAGAATTAATTACTGCAAATTGTGGCAGATACCACAACCAGAGTCAGAGTCCAAGTCAGAGTCCGAGTCAGAGTCCGAGTCAGAGTCCGAGTCAGAGTCCGAGTCAGAGTTCGAGTTAGAGTTAGAGTTAGAGTTAGAGTTCGAGTTCGAGTTCGAGTTCGAGTTCGAGTCCGAGTCCGAGTCAGAGTCAGAGTCAGAGTTAGAGTTAGAGTTAGAGTAAGTGTTAGAGTTAGAGTTAGAGTTAGAGTTAGAGTTAGAGTTAGAGTTAGAGTTAGAGTTAGAGTTAGAGTTAGAGTTAGAGTTAGAGTTAGAGTCCGAGTCAGAGTCCGAGTCAGAGTCCGAGTCAGAGTCCGAGTCAGAGTCCGAGTCAGAGTGAAAGTCAGAGTCCGAGTCAGAGTTCGAGTTCGAGTTCGAGTCAGAGTTCGAGTCCGAGTTAGAGTTAGAGTTAGAGTTAGAGTTAGAGTTAGAGTTAGAGTTAGAGTTAGAGTTCGAGTTCGAGTTCGAGTTTGAGTCCGAGTTCGAGTCCGAGTCCGAGTCCGAGTCCGAGTCCGAGTCCGAGTCCGAGCCCGAGTCCGAGTCCGAGTCAGAGTCAGAGTTCGAGTTCGAGTTCGAGTTCGAGTTCAAGTTTCAATTTAAATAGGTTATTCATTATCATATATTAAGGGGTCTTGTCGTCCCCTGTCGTTGCAGCAACCTCCAGTACTCTCTGTCTTGGGCCTTGGTCTTCATCACCTGGTACGATCCACTATGGCTCCAATTCTTTAGTTGGTCTGTATATCTTCCCCTAGGACGCCCTCGCTGGCGTTTGCCCTCAAGCTTGCCCTCTATAATTGTAAGGAGGAGTCCTTCATGTCTTAGAATGTGTCCTAAGCACTTGGCTCTTCTGTTTGCTATGGTTCTTATGATAGCTCGGGTTTCTTTAGCCATTCGCAAAACCTCTTCATTTGTTCTTTTCTCTGTCCAGCTAATTTTTAGCATCCTACGCCATCACCACATTTCAAAGGCTTCCAAACGCTCTATGTCTTTAGTTGTCATGTTCCAGCTCTCGCAGCTATACAATGCAATACTCCATACAAGTGTTTTGATAAGTAGCTTCCTTACTCGTATGTTGATTTTGTTGCTGTAAATATTTCTATTTGTTGTGAAAGCTCTTCTTTCAATGGCTATTCTGGTGCGTATTTCTTTATCAATTCTACCTGTTTCTTCAATGATGCTTCCTAGATATGCGAATTGCTTAACTTGTTCCAGTTCATTCCCGTTCAATATTATCTTGATGGCAGGGCTTTCCTTTTTGGCCGTCACAAGTACTTTTGTTTTCTTAACATTAATTTTAAGTTTGTATTTTTGAAAAATTCTGTTCATGGTTTCTAGGTTTGCCTGTAGCCATTCTTCAGATTCCGTTATTAGGGCAATATCATCTGCAAATCGGATCCACGGTATATTATTTCCATTTATCTTGACTCCTATGGAGAATTCTCTAATTTTGTGCGTGAAATAGGTTGAGGTGATGTATGAAAGAAGAATTGTGTTAGATATTATGCTTGTGTAGAGGTGGGCACTATTAATGTAAATATTTTATCGTTAACTAGATTAAAAAAAAATACATGAGAAAATATATATTTTTTTCTCAGGGTTTTTGGGGAACTGTAGGGTTTTTCCTATCCTAGGCCTGCTTTGGTTGGAAGAACCAAATGAACTGAAGGATTTTCCCTATAATATGCTTGCTTTGACAGTTTTTCACTATCTCATATAAATAAAACGTAAAGACTCACATCTCAGGAATTCTTTATTCACGCACAAAAATCATGGTAACTAAATACTCTTAATGCTGATAGAACTTTCACTTTAGAACAAAACTCACATCGACGTACTCGTATACCGTGCAGAATTAATTACTGCAAATTGTGGCAGATACCACAGCCAGAGTTCTGACTCTGGTCCGAGTCAGAGTCCGAGTCAGAGTTCGAGTTCGAGTTCGAGTCAGAGTTCGAGTCCGAGTTAGAGTTAGAGTTAGAGTTAGAGTTAGAGTAAGAGTTAGAGTTAGAGTTAGAGTTAGAGTTAGAGTTAGAGTTAGAGTTCGAGTTCGAGTTCGAGTCCGAGTCCGAGTCCGAGTCCGAGTTCGAGTCCGAGTTAGAGTTAGAGTTAGAGTTAGAGTTAGAGTTAGAGTTAGAGTTAGAGTTAGAGTTAGAGTTAGAATTAGAGTTAGAGTTAGAGTTCGAGTCCGAGTTCGAATTAGAGTTAGAGTTAGAGTTCGAGTTCGAGTTCGAGTCCGAGTTCGAGTCCGAGTCCGAGTCCGAGTCCGAGTCCGAGTCCGAGTCCGAGTCCTAGTCTGAGTCCGAGTCAGAGTCCGAGTCAGAGTTCGAGTTCGAGTTCGAGTCAGAGTTCGAGTCCGAGTTAGAGTTAGAGTTAGAGTTAGAGTTAGAGTAAGAGTTAGAGTTAGAGTTAGAGTTAGAGTTAGAGTTAGAGTTAGAGTTAGAGTTCGAGTTCGAGTTCGAGTTCGAGTTCGAGTCCGAGTCCGAGTCCGAGTCCGAGTTCGAGTCCGAGTTAGAGTTAGAGTTAGAGTTAGAGTTAGAGTTAGAGTTAGAATTAGAGTAAGAGTTAGAGTTAGAATTAGAGTTAGAGTTAGAGTATGAGTTCGAGTTCGAGTCCGAGTTCGAGTCCGAGTCCGAGTCCGAGTCCGAGTCCGAGTCCGAGTCCGAGTCCGAGTCCGAGTCCGAGTCCGAGTCCGAGTCCGAATCCGAGTTCGAGTGTTCGAGTTCGAGTGTTCGAGTTCGAGTGTTCGAGTTCGAGTGTTCGAGTTCGAGTGTTCGAGTTCGAGTGTTCGAGTTCGAGTTCGAGTCCGAGTTCGAGTCCGAGTCCGAGTCCGAGTCCGAGTCCGAGTCCGAGTCCGAGTCCGAGTCCGAGTCCGAGTCCGAGTCCGAGTCCGAGTCCGAGTTCGAGTTCGAGTAAGAGTTAGAGTTAGAGTTAGAGTTAGAGTTAGAGTTAGAGTTAGAGTTAGAGTTAGAGTTAGAGTTAGAGTTAGAGTTAGTTAGAGTTAGAGTTAGAGTTAGAGTTAGAGTTCGAGTTCGAGTTAGAGTTCGAGTTCGAGTTCGAGTTAGAGTTAGAGTTAGAGTTAGAGTTAGAGTTAGAGTTCGAGTACGAGTTCGAGTGTTCGAGTTCGAGTTCAAGTTCGAGTTCTGCGAGTTCGAGTTCAAGTTTCAATTTAAATAGGTTATTAAGCCATTTAAATACTCTTCTACTACTCTTCTCTTAACACTTGGTATATAGGAAGCTCTTTGTAGTTGGAAATACCTAACCGACTACAGATCCTATCTCAACTAACTACTAGATAACTATCTAGTTCTACTTCTAACTATCTAGTACCTTCTCTTCTAAGGAAGTATCTTGAGGTCTCCTTCTTTAGACACCTTGTTTTTACTGTCAGAGTCGTGGACTGTTTCCACAATGCTTGACTCTGTTACTGTAAATAGCCTGGTTCTAGAAGCCGAGCGGGTGACGACTTATGAAAAGCCTACGTCAAGGGAGTGTGACTCATTGGTGCCATCTCTGGAGTTTGTGTCATAGATCGTGAATTCTACCCCAACCATTGGCTGCGTGATGTATGAAAGAAGAATTGTGTTAGATATTATGCTTGTGTAGAGGTGGTCACTATTAATGTAAATATTTTATCGTTAACTAGATTAAAAAAAAATACATGAGAAAATATTTTTTTTTTTCTCAGGGTTTCTGGGGAACTGTAGGGCTTTTCCTATTCTAGGCCTGCTTTGGTTGGAAGAACCAAATGAACTGAAGGATTTTCCCTACAATATGCTTGCTTTGACAGTTTTTCACTATCTCATATAAATAAAACGTAAAGACTCACATCTCAGAAATTCTTTATTCACGCACAAAAATTATGGTAACTAAATACTCTTAATGCTGATAGAACTTTAACTTTAGAACAAAACTCACATCGACGTACTCGTATACCGTGCAGAATTAATTACTGCAAATTGTGGCAGATACCACAACCAGAGTCAGAGTCCGAGTCAGAGTCCGAGTCAGAGTCCGAGTCAGAGTCCGAGTCCGAGTTCGAGTTAGAGTTAGAGTTAGAGTTCGAGTTCGAGTTCGAGTCCGAGTTCGAGTCCGAGTCCGAGTCCGAGTCCGAGTTCGAGTCCGAGTTAGAGTTAGAGTTAGAGTTAGAGTTAGAGTTAGAGTTAGAGTTAGAGTTCGAGTCCGAGTTCGAGTTAGAGTTAGAGTTCGAGTGTTCGAGTTCGAGTTCGAGTCCGAGTCCGAGTTCGAGTCCGAGTCCGAGTCCGAGTCCGAGTCCGAGTCCGAGTCCGAGTCCGAGTCCGAGTCCGAGTCCGAGTTAGAGTTAGAGTTAGAGTTAGAGTTAGAGTTAGAGTTAGAGTTCGAGTTCGAGTTAGAGTTCGAGTTCGAGTTCGAGTTAGAGTTAGAGTTAGAGTTAGAGTTCGAGTACGAGTTCGAGTGTTCGAGTTCGAGTTCAAGTTCGAGTTCTGCGAGTTCGAGTTCAAGTTTCAATTTAAATAGGTTATTAAGCCATTTAAATACTCTTCTACTACTCTTCTCTTAACACTTGGTATATAGGAAGCTCTTTGTAGTTGGAAATACCTAACCGACTACAGCTCCTATCTCAACTAACTACTAGATAACTATCTAGTTCTACTTCTAACTATCTAGTACCTTCTCTTCTAAGGAAGTATCTTGAGGTCTCCTTCTTTAGACACCTTGTTTTTACTGTCAGAGTCGTGGACTGTTTCCACAATGCTTGACTCTGTTACTGTAAATAGCCTGGTTCTAGAAGCCGAGCGGGTGACGACTTATGAAAAGCCTACGTCAAGGGAGTGTGACTCATTGGTGCCATCTCTGGAGTTTGTGTCATAGATCGTGAACCCTACCCCAACCATTGGCTGCGTGATGTATGAAAGAAGAATTGTGTTAGATATTATGCTTGTGTAGAGGTGGTCACTATTAATGTAAATATTTTATCGTTAACTAGATTAAAAAAAAATACATGAGAAAATATTTTTTTTTTCTCAGGGTTTCTGGGGAACTGTAGGGTTTTTCCTATTCTAGGCCTGCTTTGGTTGGAAGAACCAAATGAACTGAAGGATTTTCCCTACAATATGCTTGCTTTGACAGTTTTTCACTATCTCATATAAATAAAACGTAAAGACTCACATCTCAGAAATTCTTTATTCACGCACAAAAATTATGGTAACTAAATACTCTTAATGCTGATAGAACTTTAACTTTAGAACAAAACTCACATCGACGTACTCGTATACCGTGCAGAATTAATTACTGCAAATTGTGGCAGATACCACAACCAGAGTCAGAGTCCGAGTCAGAGTCCGAGTCAGAGTCCGAGTCAGAGTCCGAGTCAGAGTCCGAGTCAGAGTCCGAGTCAGAGTTCGAGTTAGAGTTAGAGTTAGAGTTAGAGTTCGAGTTCGAGTTCGAGTGTTCGAGTTCGAGTGTTCGAGTTCGAGTTCGAGTTCGAGTTCGAGTCCGAGTCCGAGTCAGAGTCAGAGTCAGAGTTAGAGTTAGAGTTAGAGTTAGTGTTAGAGTTAGAGTTGGAGTTAGAGTTAGAGTTAGAGTTAGAGTTAGAGTTAGAGTTAGAGTCCGAGTCAGAGTCCGAGTCAGAGTCCGAGTCAGAGTCCGAGTCAGAGTCCCAGTCAGAGTCCGAGTCAGAGTTCGAGTTCGAGTTCGAGTCAGAG
Source organism: Argyresthia goedartella (assembly GCA_949825045.1). Taxonomy (NCBI): domain Eukaryota; kingdom Metazoa; phylum Arthropoda; class Insecta; order Lepidoptera; family Argyresthiidae; genus Argyresthia; species Argyresthia goedartella. The sequence continues at coordinate 7,456,102 of OX463806.1, read as the reverse complement.
TTCGAGTCCGAGTTAGAGTTAGAGTTAGAGTTAGAGTTAGAGTTAGAGTTCGAGTTCGAGTTCGAGTTCGAGTCCGAGTTCGAGTCCGAGTCCGAGTCCGAGTCCGAGTCCGAGTCCGAGTCCGAGTCCGAGTCCGAGTCCGAGTCCGAGTCAGAGTCCGAGTCAGAGTCCGAGTCCGAGTCCGAGTCCGAGTCCGAGTCCGAGTCCGAGTCCGAGTCCGAGTCAGAGTCCGAGTCCGAGTCCGAGTCCGAGTCCGAGTCCGAGTCCGAGTCCGAGTCCGAGTCCGAGTCCGAGTCCGAGTCCGAGTCCGAGTCCGAGTCCGAGTCCGAGTCCGAGTCCGAGTCCGAGTCCGAGTCCGAGTCCGAGTCCGAGTCCGAGTCCGAGTCCGAGTCCGAGTCCGAGTCCGAGTCCGAGTCCGAGTCCGAGTCCGAGTCCGAGTCCGAGTCCGAGTCCGAGTCCGAGTCCGAGTCCGAGTCCGAGTCCGAGTCCGAGTCCGAGTCCGAGTCCGAGTCCGAGTCCGAGTCCGAGTCCGAGTCCGAGTCCGAGTCCGAGTCCGAGTCCGAGTCCGAGTCCGAGTCCGAGTCCGAGTCCGAGTCCGAGTCCGAGTCCGAGTCCGAGTCCGAGTCCGAGTCCGAGTCCGAGTCCGAGTCCGAGTCCGAGTCCGAGTCCGAGTCCGAGTCCGAGTCCGAGTCCGAGTCCGAGTCCGAGTCCGAGTCCGAGTCCGAGTCCGAGTCCGAGTCCGAGTCCGAGTCCAAGTCAGAGTCCGAGTCCAAGTCAGAGTCCGAGTCCGAGTCAGAGTCCGAGTCAGAGTTCGAGTCAGAGTTGGATTCAGAGTTCGAGTCAGAGTTCGAGTTCGAGTTCGAGTTTTCGTGTTCGAGTGTTCGAGTTCGAGTTCGAGTTCGAGTTCGAGTCCGAGTTAGAGTTAGAGTTAGAGTTAGAGTTAGAGTTCGAGTCAGAGTTCGAGTTCGAGTTCGAGTTCGAGTTCGAGTCCGAGTTCGAGTTAGAGTTAGAGTTCGAGTTAGAGTTAGAGTTCGAGTTAGAGTTCGAGTCCGAGTTCGAGTCCGAGTCCGAGTCCGAGTCCGAGTCCGAGTCCGAGTCCGAGTCCGAGTCCGAGTCCGAGTCCGAGTCCGAGTCCGAGTCCGAGTCCGAGTCCGAGTCCGAGTCCGAGTCCGAGTCCGAGTCCGAGTCCGAGTCCGAGTCCGAGTCCGAGTCCGAGTCCGAGTCCGAGTCCGAGTCCGAGTCCGAGTCCGAGTCCGAGTCCGAGTCCAAGTCAGAGTCCGAGTCCAAGTCAGAGTCCGAGTCCGAGTCAGAGTCCGAGTCAGAGTTCGAGTCAGAGTTGGATTCAGAGTTCGAGTCAGAGTTCGAGTTCGAGTTCGAGTTTTCGTGTTCGAGTGTTCGAGTTCGAGTTCGAGTTCGAGTTCGAGTCCGAGTTAGAGTTAGAGTTAGAGTTAGAGTTAGAGTTCGAGTCAGAGTTCGAGTTCGAGTTCGAGTTCGAGTTCGAGTCCGAGTTCGAGTTAGAGTTAGAGTTCGAGTTAGAGTTAGAGTTCGAGTTAGAGTTCGAGTCCGAGTTCGAGTCCGAGTCCGAGTCCGAGTCCGAGTCCGAGTCCGAGTCCGAGTCCGAGTCCGAGTCCGAGTCCGAGTCCGAGTCCGAGTCCGAGTCCGAGTCCGAGTCCGAGTCCGAGTCCGAGTCCGAGTCCGAGTCCGAGTCCGAGTCCGAGTCAGTCAGAGTTCGAGTCAGAGTCCGAGTCCGAGTCCGAGTCCGAGTCCTAGTCCGAGTCCGAGTCCGATTCCGAGTCCGAGTCCGAGTCCGAGTCCGAGTCCGAATCCGAGTTCGAGTGTTCGAGTTCGAGTGTTCGAGTTCGAGTGTTCGAGTTCGAGTGTTCGAGTTCGAGTGTTCGAGTTCGAGTGTTCGAGTTCGAGTGTTCGAGTTCGAGGGTTCGAGTTCGAGTTCGAGTCCGAGTCCGAGTTCGAGTCCAAGTCCGAGTCCGAGTCCGAGTCCGAGTCCGAGTCCGAGTCCGAGTCCGAGTCCGAGTCCGAGTTAGAGTTAGAGTTAGAGTTAGAGTTAGAGTTAGAGTTAGAGTTCGAGTTCGAGTAAGAGTTCGAGTTCGAGTTCGAGTTAGAGTTAGAGTTAGAGTTAGAGTTCGAGTACGAGTTCGAGTGTTCGAGTTCGAGTTCAAGTTCGAGTTCTGCGAGTTCGAGTTCAAGTTTCAATTTAAATAGGTTATTAAGCCATTTAAATACTCTTCTATTAACTCTTGGTATATAGGAAGCTCTTTGTAGTTGGAAATACCTAACCGACTACAGATCCTATCTCAACTAACTACTAGATAACTATCTAGTTCTACTTCTAACTATCTAGTACCTTCTCTTCTAAGGAAGTATCTTGAGGTCTCCTTCTTTAGACACCTTGTTTTTACTGTCAGAGTCGTGGACTGTTTCCACAATGCTTGACTCTGTTACTGTAAATAGCCTGGTTCTAGAAGCCGAGCGGGTGACGACTTATGAAAAGCCTACGTCAAGGGAGTGTGACTCATTGGTGCCATCTCTGGAGTTTGTGTCATAGATCGTGAACCCTACCCCAACCATTGGCTGCGTGATGTATGAAAGAAGAATTGTGTTAGATATTATGCTTGTATAGAGGTGGGCACTATTAATGTAAATATTTTATCGTTAACTAGATTAAAAAAAAATACATGAGAAAATATATATTTTTTTCTCAGGGTTTTTGGGGAACTGTAGGGTATTTCCTATCCTAGGCCTGCTTTGGTTGGAAGAACCAAATGAACTGAAGGATTTTCCCTACAATATGCTTGCTTTGACAGTTTTTCACTATCTCATATAAATAAAACGTAAAGACTCACATCTCAGGAATTCTTTATTCACGCACAAAAATCATGGTAACTAAATACTCTTAATGCTGATAGAACTTTCACTTTAGAACAAAACTCACATCGACGTACTCGTATACCGTGCAGAATTAATTACTGCAAATTGTGGCAGATACCACAACCAGAGTCAGAGTCCGAGTCAGAGTCCGAGTCAGAGTCCGAGTCAGAGTCCGAGTCAGAGTCCGAGGCCAAGTCCGAGTCCGAGTCCGAGTCCGAGTCCGAGTCCGAGTCCGAGTCCGAGTCCGAGTCCGAGTCCGAGTCCGAGTCCGAGTCCGAGTCCGAGTCCGAGTCCGAGTCCGAGTCCGAGTCCGAGTCCGAGTCCGAGTCCGAGTCCGAGTCCGAGTCCGAGTCCGAGTCCGAGTCCGAGTCCGAGTCCGAGTCCGAGTCCGAGTCCGAGTCCGAGTCCGAGTCCGAGTCCGAGTCCGAGTCCGAGTCCAAGACCGAGTCCGAGTCCGAGTCCGAGTCCGAGTCCGAGTCCGAGTCTGAGTCCGAGTCCGAGTCCGAGTCCGAGTCCGAGTCCGAGTCCGAGTCCGAGTCCGAGTCCGAGTCCGAGTCCGAATCAGAGTCCGAGTCCGAGTCCGAGTCCGAGTCCGAGTCCGAGTCCGAGTCAGAGTCAGAGTCAGAGTCCGAGTCAGAGTCCGAGTCAGAGTCCGAGTCCGAGTCAGAGTCCGAGTCAGAGTTCGAGTCAGAGTTGGAGTCAGAGTTCGAGTCAGAGTTCGAGTTCGAGTTCGAGTTCGAGTTCGAGTCCGAGTTCGAGTTCGAGTTCGAGTTCGAGTTCGAGTTCGAGTTCGAGTTCGAGTCCGAGTCCGAGTCCGAGTCCGAATCCGAGTCCGAGTCCGAGTCCGAGTCCGAGTCCGAGTCCGAGTCCGAGTCCGAGTCCGAGTCCGAGTCCGAGTCCGAGTCCGAGTCCGAGTCCGAGTCCGAGTCCGAGTCCGAGTCAGAGTTCGAGTCAGAGTTGGAGTCAGAGTTCGAGTCAGAGTTCGAGTTTGAGTTCGAGTTCGAGTTCGAGTCCGAGTTCGAGTTCGAGTTCGAGTTCGAGTTCGAGTTCGAGTTCGAGTTCGAGTCCGAGTCCGAGTCCGAGTCCGAATCCGAGTCCGAGTCCGAGTCCGAGTCCGAGTCCGAGTCCGAGTCCGAGTCCGAGTCCGAGTCCGAGTCCGAGTCCGAGTCCGAGTCCGAGTCCGAGTCCGAGTCCGAGTCCGAGTCCGAGTCCGAGTCCGAGTCCGAGTCCGAGTCCGAGTCCGAGTCCGAGTCCGAGTCCGAGTCCGAGTCCGAGTCCGAGTCCGAGTCCGAGTCCGAGTCCGAGTCCGAGTCCGAGTCCGAGTCCGAGTCCGAGTCCGAGTCCGAGTCCGAGTCCGAGACCGAGTCCGAGTCCGAGTCCGAGTCCGAGTCCGAGTCCGAGTCCGAGTCCGAGTCCGAGTCCGAGTCCGAGTCCTAGTCCGAGTCCGAGTCCGAGTCCGAGTTCGAGTCCGAGTTCGAATTCGAGTTCGAGTTCGAGTTCGAGTTCGAGTTAGAGTAAGAGTTAGAGTTAGAGTTAGGGTTGGGGTTAGGGTTAGAGTTAGTGTTAGATTTAGAGTTAGAGTTAGAGTTAGAGTTAGAGTTAGAGTTAGAGTTAGAGTTAGAGTCTGTGGTCGGTACCACAATTAAAGTTAATTTTCGGTTTGTGAAAGTATAAGTGTAAATTTAGTTAACAATTATTTTATTTATTTTTATTTATTTATCTTTATTTAGAAACAAACAGTCTCTTATATAATACAATGTTACATTATAAAAATTATTATAAATTTGTAGTCGGAAACTACTGTTTGTGCGCATAAAAGATTGAACAGTCATTCTGCAAGTAACTAGATTGTATTACTTGCGGTAGAACGTCGGGTTCTATAGTACTGCAGTGTTATTTCGGTTTACACAGCAGGGTCGGGCTATTTAAGGGGTATTAAGCTGATTTTGCTGACCTCAAAAGAAGTGTGGGTCATATCGGAGGGGCCACTTCTAGAAAAATAGTTTTTTTTATAATAACCTTTTGTGTGTTATTTGTATTGTACCATATGGTGGCATTCTCTAATTGATTTAGAGTGTATATTATAAGGTGTATGTCCAAAGGGCGACCATATTAAATATTGTTTAGGATTTAATTGTTTTAGTGGTTGCCTTGGTTTACCTTGGTACCTTACAACTTAGTTTTAATTTCTGTGCCCAGCGCTGACGGGCAAGTGCTGGTCTCTGGCTGTGCTTAGTTCGGTAGTGAAGCATAGGACCAGAAACAATTGAATCGGTAACCATGGCACTTTCGCCCTTGACGGTACTGCAGTATGGTGTCCGTGAGGAGATGAGATGGCTCGCCCATACTCACAAGTATGTGGAGCGACCTGACATGGACGATGTCCTGCTCAAGCGTGTGGAGGACGCAATGACACGCGTCGGGAAGGTGTGTCGGCTGGCTGCGGAGGCTGAAGCCCTCGGGCTTACGGATGAGGCCTCGGTGGCTGCAGTGAAGCAGCTCTGCGCGGATGCTGACCAAGCGATGGAGTGCTTGGGCGACATCGAGCGTCGCGCCGAAAAAATTAAGCGGTCGCGTCGGGATGACCGCGGGGAGGGTAGCGGAGACCCGCCCCCTAAGGGTGTTATTGGACGGCTGCCACACCTGGAGATTCCGGCCTTCGGTGGGGCAATTGATGAGTGGCCGGCATTCATCAATTTATTCGATAGTCTGGTCCACGGTCGGGACGACCTGGACAACGCCTACAAGTTGGCCCAACTATTGATGGCACTGCGGGGTGAACCGAAGGAGTTGGTCGGTCACCTAACGGTCACGGTGGGCAATTATGAGATTGCCCGGGCCATATTGTTTGACCGCTACCAACACAAACGGCGGTTGGTTGATGCGCAGCTGGGGAAGCTGTTTAGCATCCCAAGAGTAACCCGGGATGTTGACATCTGGGTACAGGTGCTCAACCCTGTGCTGGTGGCCACTAAGGCCCTTCAGAACCTTGGTCTGCCGGTAGACTAATGGTCATATATCGTGTTATATATGGTTTTGTCACGGTTGCCTGCAGCTGTTCAAAGTCGGAGTCCGAGTCCGAGTCCGAGTCCGAGTCCGAGTCCGAGTCCGAGTCCGAGTCCTAGTCCAGGTCCGAGTCCGAGTCCGAGTCCGAGTCCGAGTTCGAGTCCGGGTTCGAGTTCGAGTTCGAGTCCGAGTCCGAGTCCGAGTTAGAGTTAGAGTTAGAGTTAGAGTTAGAGTTAGAGTTAGAGTAAGAGTTAGAGTTAGAGTTAGAGTTAGAGTTAGAGTTAGAGTTAGAGTTAGAGTTAGAGTTAGAGTTAGAGTTAGAGTTAGAGTTAGAGTTAGAGTTAGAGTTAGAGTTAGAGTTAGAGTTAGAGTTCGAGTTTGAGTTCGAGTTCGAGTTCGAGTCCGAGTCCGAGTCCGAGTCCGAGTTCGAGTCCGAGTTAGAGTTAGAGTTAGAGTTAGAGTTAGAGTTAGAGTTAGAGTTAGAGTTAGAGTTAGAGTTAGAGTTAGAGTTAGAGTTCGAGTTCGAATTCGAGTCCGAGTTCGAGTCCGAGTCCGAGTCCGAGTCCGAGTCCGAGTCCGAGTCCGAGTCCGAGTCCGAGTCCGAGTCCGAGTCCGAGTCCGAGTCCGAGTCCAAGTCCGAGTCCGAGTCCGAGTCCGAGTCCGAGTCCGAGTCCGAGTCCGAGTCCGAGTCCGAGTCCGAGTCCGAGTCCGAGTCCGAGTCCGAGTCCGAGTCCGAGTCCGAGTCCGAGTCCGAGTCCGAGTCCGAGTCAGAGTCAGAGTTCGAGTTCGAGTTCGAGTTCGAGTTCGAGTTCGAGTTCGAGTTCAAGTTTCAATTTAAATAGGTTATTCATCATCATATATTAAGGGGTCTTGTCATCCCCTGTCGTTGCAGCAACCTCCAGTACTCTCTGTCTTGGGCCTTGGTCTTCATCACCTGGTACAATCCACTATGGCTCCAATTCTTTAGTTGGTCTGTATATCTTCCCCTAGGACGCCCTCGCTGGCGTTTGCCCTCAAGCTTGCCCTCTATAATTGTAAGGAGGAGTCCTTCATGTCTTAGAATGTGTCCTAAGCACTTGGCTCTTCTGTTTGCTATGGTTCTTATGATAGCTCGGGTTTCTTTAGCCATTCGTAAAACCTCTTCATTTGTTCTTTTCTCTGTCCAGCTAATTTTTAGCATCCTACGCCAGCACCACATTTCAAAGGCTTCCAAACGCTCTATGTCTTTAGTTGTCATGTTCCAGCTCTCGCAGCTATACAATGCAATACTCCATACAAGTGTTTTGATAAGTTGCTTCCTTACTCGTATGTTGATTTTGTTGCTGTAAATATTTCTGTTTGTTGTGAAAGCTCTTCTTGCAATGGCTATTCTGGTGCGTATTTCTTTATCAATTCTACCTGTTTCTTCAATGATGCTTCCTAGATATGCGAATTGCTTAACTTGTTCCAGTTCATTCCCGTTCAATATTATCTTGATGGCAGGGCTTTCCTTTTTGGCCGTCACAAGTACTTTTGTTTTCTTAACATTAATTTTAAGTTTGTATTTTTGAAAAATTCTGTTCATGGTTTCTAGGTTCGCCTGTAGCCATTCTTCAGATTCCGTTATTAGGGCAATATCATCTGCAAATCGGATCCACGGTATATTATTTCCATTTATCTTGACTCCTATGGATAATTCTCTAATTTTGTGCGTGAAATAGGTTATTAAGCCATTTAAATACTCTTCTATTAACACTTGGTATATAGGAAGCTCTTTGTAGTTGGAAATACCTAACCGACTACAGATCCTATCTCAACTAACTACTAGATAACTATCTAGTTCTACTTCTAACTATCTAGTACCTTCTCTTCTAAGGAAGTATCTTGAGGTCTCCTTCTTTAGACACCTTGTAAAAACAAGTAAAAACTGTCAGAGTCGTGGAATGTTTCCACAATGCTTGACTCTGTTACTGTAAATAGCCTGGTTCTAGAAGCCGAGCGGGTGACGACTTATGAAAAGCCTACGTCAAGGGAGTGTGACTCATTGGTGCCATCTCTGGAGTTTGTGTCATAGATCGTGAACCCTACCCCAACCATTGGCTGCGTGATGTATGAAAGAAGAATTGTGTTAGATATTATGCTTGTATAGAGGTGGGCACTATTAATGTAAATATTTTATCGTTAACTAGATTAAAAAAAAATACATGAGAAAATATATATTTTTTTCTCAGGGTTTTTGGGGAACTGTAGGGTATTTCCTATCCTAGGCCTGCTTTGGTTGGAAGAACCAAATGAACTGAAGGATTTTCCCTACAATATGCTTGCTTTGACAGTTTTTCACTATCTCATATAAATAAAACGTAAAGACTCACATCTCAGGAATTCTTTATTCACGCACAAAAATCATGGTAACTAAATACTCTTAATGCTGATAGAACTTTCACTTTAGAACAAAACTCACATCGACGTACTCGTATACCGTGCAGAATTAATTACTGCAAATTGTGGCAGATACCACAACCAGAGTCAGAGTCCGAGTCAGAGTCCGAGTCAGAGTCCGAGTCAGAGTCCGAGTCAGAGTCCGAGGCCAAGTCCGAGTCCGAGTCCGAGTCCGAGTCCGAGTCCGAGTCCGAGTCCGAGTCCGAGTCCGAGTCCGAGTCCGAGTCCGAGTCCGAGTCCGAGTCCGAGTCCGAGTCCGAGTCCGAGTCCGAGTCCGAGTCCGAGTCCGAGTCCGAGTCCGAGTCCGAGTCCGAGTCCGAGTCCGAGTCCGAGTCCGAGTCCGAGTCCGAGTCCGAGTCCGAGTCCGAGTCCGAGTCCGAGTCCGAGTCCAAGACCGAGTCCGAGTCCGAGTCCGAGTCCGAGTCCGAGTCCGAGTCTGAGTCCGAGTCCGAGTCCGAGTCCGAGTCCGAGTCCGAGTCCGAGTCCGAGTCCGAGTCCGAGTCCGAGTCCGAGTCCGAATCAGAGTCCGAGTCCGAGTCCGAGTCCGAGTCCGAGTCCGAGTCCGAGTCAGAGTCAGAGTCAGAGTCCGAGTCAGAGTCCGAGTCAGAGTCCGAGTCCGAGTCAGAGTCCGAGTCAGAGTTCGAGTCAGAGTTGGAGTCAGAGTTCGAGTCAGAGTTCGAGTTCGAGTTCGAGTTCGAGTTCGAGTCCGAGTTCGAGTTCGAGTTCGAGTTCGAGTTCGAGTTCGAGTTCGAGTTCGAGTCCGAGTCCGAGTCCGAGTCCGAATCCGAGTCCGAGTCCGAGTCCGAGTCCGAGTCCGAGTCCGAGTCCGAGTCCGAGTCCGAGTCCGAGTCCGAGTCCGAGTCCGAGTCCGAGTCCGAGTCCGAGTCCGAGTCCGAGTCAGAGTTCGAGTCAGAGTTGGAGTCAGAGTTCGAGTCAGAGTTCGAGTTTGAGTTCGAGTTCGAGTTCGAGTCCGAGTTCGAGTTCGAGTTCGAGTTCGAGTTCGAGTTCGAGTTCGAGTTCGAGTCCGAGTCCGAGTCCGAGTCCGAATCCGAGTCCGAGTCCGAGTCCGAGTCCGAGTCCGAGTCCGAGTCCGAGTCCGAGTCCGAGTCCGAGTCCGAGTCCGAGTCCGAGTCCGAGTCCGAGTCCGAGTCCGAGTCCGAGTCCGAGTCCGAGTCCGAGTCCGAGTCCGAGTCCGAGTCCGAGTCCGAGTCCGAGTCCGAGTCCGAGTCCGAGTCCGAGTCCGAGTCCGAGTCCGAGTCCGAGTCCGAGTCCGAGTCCGAGTCCGAGTCCGAGTCCGAGTCCGAGTCCGAGTCCGAGTCCGAGTCCGAGTCCGAGACCGAGTCCGAGTCCGAGTCCGAGTCCGAGTCCGAGTCCGAGTCCGAGTCCGAGTCCGAGTCCGAGTCCGAGTCCTAGTCCGAGTCCGAGTCCGAGTCCGAGTTCGAGTCCGAGTTCGAATTCGAGTTCGAGTTCGAGTTCGAGTTCGAGTTCGAGTTCGAGTTCGAGTTCGAGTTCGAGTTCGAGTTCGAGTCCGAGTCCGAGTCCGAGTCCGAGTCCGAGTCAGAGTTCGAGTCAGAGTTCGAGTTAGAGTTCTAGTTCGAGTTCGAGTTCGAGTTCGAGTCCGAGTCAGAGTTCGAGTTAGAGTTAGAGTTAGAGTTAGAGTTAGAGTTAGAGTTAGAGTTAGAGTTAGAGTTAGAGTTAGAGTTAGAGTTAGAGTTAGAGTTAGAGTTAGAGTTAGAGTTAGAGTTAGAGTTAGAGTTAGAGTTAGAGTTAGAGTAAGAGTTAGAGTTAGAGTTAGGGTTGGGGTTAGGGTTAGAGTTAGTGTTAGATTTAGAGTTAGAGTTAGAGTTAGAGTTAGAGTTAGAGTTAGAGTTAGAGTTAGAGTTAGAGTTAGAGTTAGAGTTAGAGTTAGAGTTAGAGTTAGAGTTAGAGTTAGAGTTAGAGTTAGAGTTAGAGTTAGAGTTAGAGTTAGAGTTAGAGTTAGAGTTAGAGTTAGAGTTAGAGTTAGTGTTTAATATTTATGCTTCGGAACGCACCGGTTGTCCCGATTACTCGCGGTCGATCCGCAAGTAATCGGGACATCGCTAAGCGGAAACGGACCGCAGCTGTCACTCGTATCGAAACGAGAGGAGAAATTGGAGGTTTTTTTTCTCGTCGGGAGAACAAACATGTCTGCTCAGGCATCGGGCCATTGATTGTAATTCGGTGTAATAATTACCAAATACAGGCGTCGGGCCTGGTTGGAGTGCTCATCATAAACATCGTCGGGAAATAAGTAGATTCGCGTCGGCGGTTGAGTGATTTGTGTTGTGAAGGACATCGTCGTATCTGACGGCGATTCCACGTGTCGGCAGGCAGCACGCCGGCGACAGCGTCGGGCAGCGACAGCGAAACGATAGTGATTCGGTTCCTATCCTATTCCAATTGTGCCCTTATCCCGTATTCCTGTCTCGAATCGAGCTTTCGATTTCCGGTCTACGACGACAAGGTAAGGTAACAATCACTTCTTTTCTCCCGTGCTGGCAAAAACCCAGCCCCCTCAAGATTCCACGCCGTTCGGTTGAGGCGTGGAATTAATCATTTTTGGTAGCAGGCGCGGTTTTCCTAGTGGGAAATCACCGATTCACGGACGGTTGTAGGGTTGTTGCCATATTGTAGTTGGGAGAAAAGAATATCTCAGATTGGCCGGCAAGTCGGCAATGAGTCTGTGGTCGGTACCACAATTAAAGTTAATTTTCGGTTTGTGAAAGTATAAGTGTAAATTTATTTAACAATTATTTTATTTATTTTTATTTATTTATCTTTATTTAGAAACAAACAGTCTCTTATATAATACAATGTTACATTATAAAAATTATTATAAATTTGTAGTCGGAAACTACTGTTTGTGCGCATAAAAGATTGAACAGTCATTCTGCGAAGTAACTAGATTGTATTACTTGCGGTAGAACGTCGGGTTCTATAGTACTGCAGTGTTATTTCGGTTTACACAGCAGGGTCGGGCTATTTAAGGGGTATTAAGCTGATTTTGCTGACCTCAAAAGAAGTGTGGGTCATATCGGAGGGGCCACTTCTAGAAAAATAGTTTTTTTTATAATAACCTTTTGTGTGTTATTTGTATTGTACCATATGGTGGCATTCTCTAATTGATTTAGAGTGTATATTATAAGGTGTATGTCCACAGGGCGACCATATTAAATATTGTTTAGGATTTAATTGTTTTAGTGGTTGCCTTGGTTTACCTTGGTACCTTACAACTTAGTTTTAATTTCTGTGCCCAGCGCTGACGGGCAAGTGCTGGTCTCTGGCTGTGCTTAGTTCGGTAGTGAAGCATAGGACCAGAAACAATTGAATCGGTAACCATGGCACTTTCGCCCTTGACGGTACTGCGGTATGGTGTCCGTGAGGAGATGAGATGGCTCGCCCATACTCACAAGTATGTGGAGCGACCTGACATGGACGATGTCCTGCTCAAGCGTGTGGAGGACGCAATGACACGCGTCGGGAAGGTGTGTCGGCTGGCTGCGGAGGCTGAAGCCCTCGGGCTTACGGATGAGGCCTCGGTGGCTGCAGTGAAGCAGCTCTGCGCGGATGCTGACCAAGCGATGGAGTGCTTGGGCGACATCGAGCGTCGCGCCGAAAAAATTAAGCGGTCGCGTCGGGATGACCGCGGGGAGGGTAGCGGAGACCCGCCCCCTAAGGGTGTTGTTGGACGGCTGCCACACCTGGAGATTCCGGCCTTCGGTGGGGCAATTGATGAGTGGCCGGCATTCATCAATTTATTCGATAGTCTGGTCCACGGTCGGGACGACCTGGACAACGCCTGCAAGTTGGCCCAACTATTGATGGCACTGCGGGGTGAACCGAAGGAGTTGGTCGGTCACCTAACGGTCACGGTGGGCAATTATAAGATTGCCCGGGCCATATTGTTTGACCGCTACCAACACAAACGGCGGTTGGTTGATGCGCAGCTGGGGAAGCTGTTTAGCATCCCAAGAGTAACCCGAGATGTTGACATCCGGGTACAGGTGCTCAACCCTGTGCTGGTGGCCACTAAGGCCCTTCAGAACCTTGGTGTGCCGGTAGACTAATGGTCATATATCGTGTTATATATGGTTTTGTCACGGTTGCCTGCAGCTGTTCAAAGTCGGAGTCCGAGTCCGAGTCCGAGTCCGAGTCCGAGTCCGAGTCCTAGTCCGGGTCCGAGTCCGAGTCCGAGTCCGAGTCCGAGTTCGAGTCCGGGTTCGAGTTCGAGTTCGAGTCCGAGTCCGAGTCCGAGTTAGAGTTAGAGTTAGAGTTAGAGTTAGAGTTAGAGTAAGAGTTAGAGTTAGAGTTAGAGTTAGAGTTAGAGTTAGAGTTAGAGTTAGAGTTAGAGTTAGAGTTAGAGTTAGAGTTAGAGTTAGAGTTAGAGGAATTCAAGTTCGAGTTCGAGTTCGAGTTCGAGTTCGAGTTCAAGTTCGAGTTCTGCGAGTTCGAGTTCAAGTTTCAATTTAAATAGGTTATTCATCATCATATATTAAGGGGTCTTGTCGTCCCCTGTCGTTGCAGCAACCTCCAGTACTCTCTGTCTTGGGCCTTGGTCTTCATCTCCTGGTACGATCCACTATGGCTCCAATTCTTTAGTTGGTCTGTATATCTTCCCCTAGGACGCCCTCGCTTGCGTTTGCCCTCAAGCTTGCCCTCTATAATTGTAAGGAGGAGTCCTTCATGTCTTAGAATGTGTCCTAAGCACTTGGCTCTTCTGTTTGCTATGGTTCTTATGATAGCTCGAGTTAGAGTTAGAGTTAGAGTTAGAGTTAGAGTTAGAGTTAGAGTTAGAGTTAGAGTTAGAGTTAGAGTTAGAGTTAGAGTTAGAGTTAGAGTTAGAGTTAGAGTTAGAGTTAGAGTTAGAGTTAGAGTTAGAGTTAGAGTTAGAGTTAGAGTTAGAGTTAGAGTGTTCGAGTTCGAGTTTTGGAGTTAGAGTCCGGAGCGTGACACCCACGAGACGCACAGTCTGCTGGGTTCATTTCCCCTGGAACATGTCTCCAGATTAAGGGAACCTCCGAATTCAAAATCTGCGAAACCCGATTAGCCACAAAAATCTCCAGCATGTGAACTGAAGCCTTCAGCCAGCATAACACGATCTGGCTGTCTGTCCAAGAGTAGACCGTATCTTCCAACGCTATTGACCCACGAAGAACCGTCATCGTGTGGTTGAGCAGACGAGTCAGGAGAGCCGCTCCCGAAAGCTCTAACTTGGGAATGGTCAGGCGAGTGCGCAACGGCGCAACCTTGCTCTTGGCCATGACCAACCGCACATCAACCTCCCCCGAGGAGTCGACCGTACGCAGATATACCGCAGCTCCGTAGCCCTTCTCCGAGGCAACGCAAAACCCATGCAGGGTGGCGGTGTATCGTTTGGTGGGGACCAACCTCCGTGGCAGTGAAATCCGATTGATGCCAGGGAGGGTCGAAAAGAACGAGTCCCACTCTGAGCTCAATGACCCGCCGATCGGGTCGTCCCATTTCAGCTCAGCAGACCACAATTGCTGCATAAAACACTTGAGCTGAAATGTTACCGGGGTGATCCACCCGTTTGGATCAAATGTCCTAGCCACCGTTGAAAGGACGTTCCGTTTCGTCCAGACCTCCGGGAGTCCAACTCGACCCGATACGAAAACATGTCTGACACCGGCTGGTACTGGACGCCTAATACCGACAACATATTTGGATTTTCCAAATTTTCAAAAATGTGGGGCCTACTGGTAGTCATCCGGAAGACCAGTCAGTAACTCTGGAGAGTTCGACATCCATTTCCGGAGCTCGTAACCTCCACCCCGTAAGAGCTCAACTAGCTCGTCCCGTCGAGCGAGCGCCTCCTCTACGGAATCTGCACCGGTACAGATATCGTCCACGTAGAGGTCCTGCTCCAGGATCGCTGCTCCTCTAGGGAAATTTAACCGTTCTCGATCCGCTAACTCCCGCAGAGTGCGAATCGCCAAATAAGGACTAGACCGTAGCCCGTACGTGTTGGTATTCAGCTCGTACACCCTGATGGGCTGATCTGGGCTCTCTCGCCACAGTATCAGCTGATACCGTCTATCGTCAGGGTGAATGACCGTCTGTCTAAACATCATCCGGATGTCAGCTACAAACACAACATTGTGTCGACGGAACCGTGTGATAACATCCGCGATGTCATGGTTCAACTTCGGCCCTGAATGAAAACACTGGTTCAGGTTCATGCCGTTAGATGTTGATGCCGATCCATCGAACACTACCCGTATTTTGCCCTCCGGGGTCCTCAAGACCGCGTGATGGGGCAGGAAGCAGTGGTCTTCACGCTTCCAGTCGATACCCGAAACCGACATGTAGCCGAGCGACTCGTATTCCCGCATGAAGTCGACGTACTTCTGCCGGAAAATCTCGTCACGCTTCATGCGTCGTTCCATCGACAGAAGCCGCGTCTCGGCTGCATGGTGTGAACTGCCCAGCGGTGGGCGATCACTCCGGAATGGAAGACGTGTGAGAAATCGACCAGACCGAAGGCGACCAGTATTGTTCCGATAAAACTGTTCACACTCTTCTTCAACCGGGTCCAACCGGCGGACCGTAGGTGGTTCCTCCACCTCCCAAAACTTCTGTATCACCTCCGAGAGTACAGAACCGAATAAGGGACTACGAGTCGCTAGGCGGGGGGCAGCCGGC
>OX463806.1:7376108-7433608 GCA_949825045.1 Argyresthia goedartella | reverse complement strand
AGTCCGAGTCCGAGTCCGAGTCCGAGTCCGAGTCCGAGTCCGAGTCCGAGTCCGAGTCCGAGTCCGAGTCCGAGTCCGAGTCCGAATCCGAGTCCGAGTCCGAGTCCGAGTCCGAGTCCGAGTCCGAGTCCGAGTCCGAGTCCGACTCAGAGTCAGAGTTCGAGTTCGAGTTCGAGTCAGAGTTCGAGTCCGAGTTAGAGTTAGAGTTAGAGTTAGATTAAGAGTTAGAGTTAGAGTTAGAGTAAGAGTTAGAGTTAGAGTTAGAGTTAGAGTTAGAGTTAGAGTTAGAGTTAGAGTTAGAGTTAGAGTTAGAGTTAGAGTTCGAGTTCGAGTTCGAGTTCGAGTTCGAGTCTGAGTCCGAGTCCGAGTCAGAGTCCGAGTCAGAGTTCAAGTCAGAGTTCGAGTTCGAGTTCGAGTTCGAGTTCGAGTTCGAGTTCGAGTCCGAGTTCGAGTTCGAGTTCGAGTTCGAGTTCGAGTTCGAGTGCGAGTCCGAGTCCGAGTCCGAGTCCGATTCCGAGTCCGAGTCCGAGTCCGAGTCCGAGTCCGAGTCCGAGTCCGAGTCCGAGTCCGAGTCCGAGTCCGAGTCCGAGTCCGAGTCCGAGTCCGAGTCCGAGTCCGAGTCCGAGTCCGAGTCCGAGTCCGAGTCAGAGTTCGAGTTCGAGTTCGAGTTCGAGTTCAAGTTCGAGTTCGAGTTCGAGTTCGAGTTCGAGTTCGAGTTTCAATTTAAATAGGTTATTCATCATCATATATTAAGGGGTCTTGTCGTCCCCTGTCGTTGCAGCAACCTCCAGTACTCTCTGTCTTGGGCCTTGGTCTTCATCACCTGGTACGATCCACTATGGCTCCAATTCTTTAGTTGGTCTGTATATCTTCCCCTAGGACGCCCTCGCTGGCGTTTGCCCTCAAGCTTGCCCTCTATAATTGTAAGGAGGAGTCCTTCATGTCTTAGAATGTGTCCTAAGCACTTGGCTCTTGTGTTTGCTATGGTTCTTATGATAGCTCGGGTTTCTTTAGCCATTCGTAAAACCTCTTCATTTGTTCTTTTCTCTGTCCAGCTAATTTTTAGCATCCTACGCCAGCACCACATTTCAAAGGCTTCCAAACGCTCTATGTCTTTAGTTGTCATGTTCCAGCTCCCGCAGCTATACAATGCAATACTCCATACAAGTGTTTTGATAAGTTGCTTCCTTACTCGTATGTTGATTTTGTTGCTGTAAATATTTCTATTTGTTGTGAAAGCTCTTCTTGCAATTGCTATTCTGGTGCGTATTTCTTTATCAATTCTACCTGTTTCTTCAATGATGCTTCCTAGATATGCGAATTGCTTAACTTGTTCCAGTTCATTCCCGTTCAATATTATCTTGATGGCAGGGCTTTCCTTTTTGGCCGTCACAAGTACTTTTGTTTTCTTAACATTAATTATAAGTTTGTATTTTTGAAAAATTCTGTTCATGGTTTCTAGGTTCGCCTGTAGCCATTCTTCAGATTCCGTTATTAGGGCAATATCATCTGCAAATCGGATCCACGTTATATTATTTCCATTTATCTTGACTCCTATGGAGAATTCTCTAATTTTGTGCGTGAAATAGGTTATTAAGCCATTTAAATACTCTTTTATTAACACTTGGTATATAGGAAGCTCTTTGTAGTTGGAAATACCTAACCGACTACAGATCCTGTCTCAACTAACTACTAGATAACTATCTAGTTCTACTTCTAACTATCTAGTACCTTCTCTTCTAAGGAAGTATCTTGAGGTCTCCTTCTTTAACCTCTGGAATGTCCCTGTACAGCGAATCTCGTGGTCCTAACGCGTCCAAGGTTCTGGCGAAAATAAACTTTCAATCGACTTGCGTTAGGAATTTGATAAGTTTGTTAGGTTATTTTATTTGTTTCCTAACATGTTATGTACCATAATAAAGTTTATGAAATTACCTATCTTGTGATGTATAGTGCTCACATGTGATAATAAAGTTGATAAGGCTTTTCATCGATTGTTTGCAGAATCCATTATTTGACACCGACACCTCTAATTATATTTCGTTCTTACGGGCCAAACACAAAACTTATACTATTTTCCATTTTTCACATCAGCACTATTAATTTCTCCAGCGATTAGATGTATTATTTTATTACAAAACACAGTATTTACTTCACAATAAATAAATATTGACAAACATAAAATGTAAGTCTGCGGCCGGTCGCCTGCCCAAAATGGCGACATGGCTTGGTATTTTATTTATTTGATCTGATTTGGCTGTCTCAATGTCAGTTCCAATCATATCACACGGTTGCCAACTAAACTACTCATAATCTTAGACTACTTCCGGGAACGTTCTGAAACTTGGTGAATATTCATGAAACGTCGAAGTTTGCAATATTTTCTATGCGCTTATGCAGCGCATAGGACGCTAGCCGCCCAAAAAAGTTATGCGCTTATGTAGCGCATAGGACGTTTGACGGGTTAAACACCTTGTTTATACTGTCAGAGTCGTGGACTGTTTCCACAATGCTTGACTCTGTTACTGTAAATAGTCTGGTTCTAGAAGCCGAGCGGGTGACGACTTATGAAAAGCCTACGTCAAGGGAGTGTGACTCATTGGTGCCATCTCTGGAGTTTGTGTCATAGATCGTGAACCCTACCCCAATCATTGGCTGCGTGATGTATGAAAGAAGAATTGTGTTAGATATTATGCTTGTGTAGAGGTGGGCACTATTAATGTAAATATTTTATCGTTAACTAGATTAAAAAAAATACATGAGAAAATATTTTTTTTTCTCAGGGTTTTTGGGGAACTGTAGGGTTTTTCCTATCCTAGGCCTGCTTTGGTTGGAAGAACCAAATGAACTGAAGGATTTTCCCTACAATATGCTTGCTTTGACAGTTTTTTACTATCTCATATAAATAAAACGTAAAGACTCACATCTCAGGAATTCTTTATTCACGCACAAAAATCATGGTAACTAAATACTCTTAATGCTGATAGAACTTTCACTTTAGAACAAAACTCACATCGACGTACTCGTATACCGTGCAGAATTAATTACTGCAAATTGTGGCAGATACCACAACCAGAGTCAGAGTCCGAGTCAGAGTCCGAGTCAGAGTCCGAGTCAGAGTCCGAGTCCGAGTCAGAGTCCGAGTCCGAGTCCGAGTCCGAGTCCGAGTCCGAGTCCGAGTCCGAGTCCGAGTCCGAGTCCGAGTCCGAGTCCGAGTCCGAGTCCGAGTCCGAGTCCGAGTCCGAGTCCGAGTCCGAGTCCGAGTCCGAGTCCGAGTCCGAGTCCGAGTCCGAGTCCGAGTCCGAGTCCGAGTCCGAGTCCGAGTCCGAGTCCGAGTCCGAGTCCGAGTCCGAGTCCGAGTCCGAGTCCGAGTCCGAGTCCGAGTCCGAGTCCGAGTCCGAGTCCGAGTCCGAGTCCGAGTCCGAGTCCGAGTTCGAGTTCGAGTTCGAGTTCGAGTTCGAGTTCGAGTTCGAGTTCGAGTTCGAGTCCGAGTCCGAGTCAGAGTTCGAGTCAGAGTTCGAGTTAGAGTTCTAGTTCGAGTTCGAGTTCGAGTTCGAGTCCGAGTCCGAGTTCGAGTTCGAGTTCGAGTTAGAGTTAGAGTTAGAGTTAGAGTTAGAGTTAGAGTTAGAGTTAGAGTTAGAGTTATAGTTAGAGTTAGAGTTAGAGTTAGAGTTAGAGCTAACTCTAACTCTAACTCTAGCTCTAAAGTTCTTGCAATGGCTATTCTGGTGCGTATTTCTTTATCAATTCTACCTGTTTCTTCAATGATGCTTCCTAGATATGCGAATTGCTTAACTTGTTCCAGTTCATTCCCGTTCAATATTATCTTGATGGCAGGACTTTCCTTTTTGGCCGTCACAAGTACTTTTGTTTTCTTAACATTAATTTTAAGTTTGTATTTTTGAAAAATTCTGTTCATGGTTTCTAGGTTCGCCTGTAGCCATTCTTCAGATTCCGTTATTAGGGCAATATCATCTGCAAATCGGATCCACGGTATATTATTTCCATTTATCTTGACTCCTATGGAGAATTTTCTAATGTTGTGCGTGAAATAGGTTATTAAGCCATTTAAATACTCTTCTATTAACACTTGGTATATAGGAAGCTCTTTGTAGTTGGAAATACCTAACCGACTACAGATCCTATCTCAACTAACTACTAGATAACTATCTAGTTCTACTTCTAACTATCTAGTACCTTCTCTTCTAAGGAAGTATCTTGAGGTCTCCTTCTTTAGACACCTTGTTTTTACTGTCAGAGTCGTGGACTGTTTCCACAATGCTTGACTCTGTTACTGTAAATAGCCTGGTTCTAGAAGCCGAGCGGGTGACGACTTATGAAAAGCCTACGTCAAGGGAGTGTGACACATTGGTGCCACCTCTGGAGTTTGTGTCATAGATCGTGAACCCTACCCCAACCATTGGCTGCGTGATGTATGAAAGAAGAATTGTATTAGATATTATGCTTGTGTAGAGGTGGGCACTATTAATGTAAATATTTTATCGTTAACTAGATTAAAAAAAAATACATGAGAAAATATATTTTTTTTTCTCAGGGTTTTTGGGGAACTGTAGGGTTTTTCCTATCCTAGGCCTGCTTTGGTTGGAAGAACCAAATGAACTGAAGGATTTTCCCTACAATATGCTTGCTTTGACAGTTTTTCACTATCTCATATAAATAAAACGTAAAGACTCACATCTCAGGAATTCTTTATTCACGCACAAAAATCATGGTAACTCTTAATGCTGATAGAACTTTCACTTTAGAACAAAACTCACATCGACGTACTCGTATACCGTGCAGAATTAATTACTGCAAATTGTGGCAGATACCACAACCAGAGTCAGAGTCCGAGTCAGAGTCCGAGTCAGAGTCCGAGTCAGAGTCCGAGTCAGAGTCCGAGTCAGAGTCCGAGTCAGAGTCCGAGTCAGAGTCCGAGTCAGAGTCCGAGTCCGAGTCCGAGTCCGAGTCCGAGTCCGAGTCCGAGTCCGAGTCCGAGTCCGAGTCCGAGTCCGAGTCCGAGTCCGAGTCCGAGTCCGAGTCCGAGTCCGAGTCCGAGTCCGAGTCCGAGTCCGAGTCCGAGTCCGAGTCCGAGTCCGAGTCCGAGTCCGAGTCCGAGTCCGAGTCCGAGTCCGAGTCCGAGTCCGAGTCCGAGTCCGAGTCCGAGTCCGAGTCCGAGTCCGAGTCCGAGTCCGAGTCCGAGTCCGAGTCCGAGTCCGAGTCCGAGTCCGAGTCCGAGTCCGAGTCCGAGTCCGAGTCCGAGTCCGAGTCCGAGTCCGAGTCCGAGTCCGAGTCCGAGTCCGAGTCCGAGTCCGAGTCCGAGTCCGAGTCCGAGTCCGAGTCCGAGTCCGAGTCCGAGTCCGAGTCCGAGTCCGAGTCCGAGTCCGAGTCCGAATCAGAGTCCGAGTCTGAGTCCGAGTCCGAGTCCGAGTCAGAGTCCGAGTCAGAGTCCGAGTCAGAGTCCGAGTCAGAGTCCGAGTCCGAGTCCGAGTCCGATTCCGAGTCCGAGACCGAGTCCGAGTCCGAGTCCGAGTCCGAGTCCGAGTCCGAGTCCGAGTCCGAGTCCGAGTCCGAGTCCGAGTCCGAGTCCGAGTCCGAGTCCGAGTCCGAGTCCGAGTCCGAGTCCGAGTCCGAGTCCGAGTCCGAGTCCGAGTCCGAGTCCGAGTCCGAGTCCGAGTCCGAGTCCGAGTCCGAGTCCGAGTCCGAGTCCGAGTCCGAGTCCGATTTCGAGTCCGAGTTCGAGTTCGAGTTCGAGTTCGAGTTCGAGTTCGAGTTCGAGTTCGAGTTCGAGTTCGAGTTCGAGTTCGAGTTCGAGTCCGAGTCCGAGTCCGAGTCCGAGTCAGAGTTCGAGTCAGAGTTCGAGTTAGAGTTCTAGTTCGAGTTCGAGTTCGAGTTCGAGTCCGAGTCCGAGTTCGAGTTCGAGTTCGAGTTAGAGTTAGAGTTAGAGTTAGAGTTAGAGTTAGAGTTAGAGTTAGAGTTAGAGTTATAGTTAGAGTTAGAGTTAGAGTTAGAGTTAGAGCTAACTCTAACTCTAACTCTAGCTCTAAAGTTCTTGCAATGGCTATTCTGGTGCGTATTTCTTTATCAATTCTACCTGTTTCTTCAATGATGCTTCCTAGATATGCGAATTGCTTAACTTGTTCCAGTTCATTCCCGTTCAATATTATCTTGATGGCAGGACTTTCCTTTTTGGCCGTCACAAGTACTTTTGTTTTCTTAACATTAATTTTAAGTTTGTATTTTTGAAAAATTCTGTTCATGGTTTCTAGGTTCGCCTGTAGCCATTCTTCAGATTCCGTTATTAGGGCAATATCATCTGCAAATCGGATCCACGGTATATTATTTCCATTTATCTTGACTCCTATGGAGAATTTTCTAATGTTGTGCGTGAAATAGGTTATTAAGCCATTTAAATACTCTTCTATTAACACTTGGTATATAGGAAGCTCTTTGTAGTTGGAAATACCTAACCGACTACAGATCCTATCTCAACTAACTACTAGATAACTATCTAGTTCTACTTCTAACTATCTAGTACCTTCTCTTCTAAGGAAGTATCTTGAGGTCTCCTTCTTTAGACACCTTGTTTTTACTGTCAGAGTCGTGGACTGTTTCCACAATGCTTGACTCTGTTACTGTAAATAGCCTGGTTCTAGAAGCCGAGCGGGTGACGACTTATGAAAAGCCTACGTCAAGGGAGTGTGACACATTGGTGCCACCTCTGGAGTTTGTGTCATAGATCGTGAACCCTACCCCAACCATTGGCTGCGTGATGTATGAAAGAAGAATTGTATTAGATATTATGCTTGTGTAGAGGTGGGCACTATTAATGTAAATATTTTATCGTTAACTAGATTAAAAAAAAATACATGAGAAAATATATTTTTTTTTCTCAGGGTTTTTGGGGAACTGTAGGGTTTTTCCTATCCTAGGCCTGCTTTGGTTGGAAAAACCAAATGAACTGAAGGATTTTCCCTACAATATGCTTGCTTTGACAGTTTTTCACTATCTCATATAAATAAAACGTAAAGACTCACATCTCAGGAATTCTTTATTCACGCACAAAAATCATGGTAACTCTTAATGCTGATAGAACTTTCACTTTAGAACAAAACTCACATCGACGTACTCGTATACCGTGCAGAATTAATTACTGCAAATTGTGGCAGATACCACAACCAGAGTCAGAGTCCGAGTCAGAGTCCGAGTCAGAGTCCGAGTCAGAGTCCGAGTCAGAGTCCGAGTCAGAGTCCGAGTCAGAGTCCGAGTCAGAGTCCGAGTCAGAGTCCGAGTCAGAGTCCGAGTCAGAGTCCGAGTCAGAGTCCGAGTCCGAGTCCGAGTCCGAGTCCGAGTCCGAGTCCGAGTCCGAGTCCGAGTCCGAGTCCGAGTCCGAGTCCGAGTCCGAGTCCGAGTCCGAGTCCGAGTCCGAGTCCGAGTCCGAGTCCGAGTCCGAGTCCGAGTCCGAGTCCGAGTCCGAGTCCGAGTCCGAGTCCGAGTCCGAGTCCGAGTCCGAGTCCGAGTCCGAGTCCGAGTCCGAGTCCGAGTCCGAGTCCGAGTCCGAGTCCGAGTCCGAGTCCGAGTCCGAGTCAGAGTCAGAGTTCGAGTTCGAGTTCGAGTTCGAGTTCAAGTTTCAATTTAAATAGGTTATTCATCATCATATATTAAGGGGTCTTGTCGTCCCCTGTCGTTGCAGCAACCTCCAGTACTCTATGGCTCCAATTCTTCAGTTGGTCTGTATATCTTCCCCTAGGACGCCCTCGCTGGCGTTTGCCCTCAAGCTTGCCCTCTATAATTGTAAGGAGGAGTCCTTCATGTCTTAGAATGTGTCCTAAGCACTTGGCTCTTCTGTTTGCTATGGTTCTTATGATAGCTCGGGTTTCTTTAGCCATTCGTAAAACCTCTTCATTTGTTCTTTTCTCTGTCCAGCTAATTTTTAGCATCCTACGCCAGCACCACATTTCAAAGGCTTCCAAACGCTCTATGTCTTTAGTTGTCATGTTCCAGCTCTCGCAGCTATACAATGCAATACTCCATACAAGTGTTTTGATAAGTTGCTTCCTTACTCGTATGTTGATTTTGTTGCTGTAAATATTTCTATTTGTTGTGAAAGCTCTTCTTGCAATGGCTATTCTGGTGCGTATTTCCTTATCAATTCTACCTGTTTCTTCAATGATGCTTCCTAGATATGCGAATTGCTTAACTTGTTCCAGTTCATTCCCGTTCAATATTATCTTGATGGCAGGGCTTTCCTTTTTGGCCGTCACAAGTACTTTTGTTTTCTTAACATTAATTTTAAGTTTGTATTTTTGAAAAATTCTGTTCATGGTTTCTAGGTTCGCCTGTAGCCATTCTTCAGATTCCGTTATTAGGGCAATATCATCTGCAAATCGGATCCACGGTATATTATTTCCATTTATCTTGACTCCTATGGAGAATTCTCTAATTTTGTGCGTGAAATAGGTTATTAAGCCATTTAAATACTCTTCTATTAACACTTGGTATATAGGAAGCTCTTTGTAGTTGGAAATACCTAACCGACTACAGATCCTATCTCAACTAACTACGAGATAACTATCTAGTTCTACTTCTAACTATCTAGTACCTTCTCTTCTAAGGAAGTATCTTGAGGTCTCCTTCTTTAGACACCTTGTTTTTACTGTCAGAGTCGTGGACTGTTTCCACAATGCTTGACTCTGTTACTGTAAATAGCCTGGTTCTAGAAGCCGAGCGGGTGACGACTTATGAAAAGCCTACGTCAAGGGAGTGTGACTCATTGGTGCCATCTCTGGAGTTTGTGTCATAGATCGTGAACCCTACCCCAACCATTGGCTGCGTGATGTATGAAAGAAGAATTGTGTTAGATATTATGCTTGTGTAGAGGTGGGCACTATTAATGTAAATATTTTATCGTTAACTAGATTAAAAAAAAATACATGAGAAAATATATTTTTTTTTCTCAGGGTTTTTGGGGAACTGTAGGGTTTTTCCTATCCTAGGCCTGCTTTGGTTGGAAGAACCAAATGAACTGAAGGATTTTCCCTACAATATGCTTGCTTTGACAGTTTTTCACTATCTCATTTAACCTCTCCTTTCCCGGGAGTTCGAGACGTCAAAAACGACAAATACCGGAGTGTTTTTGAGCGTGCGGGCTGCGCGGCACTTGACTAATATATCAAGTGATTCTGTTGGAATGGTAACACTTAGAATTATGGGAGTTGTATATCTGAGTAGCCAATGAAACCCTCTTTTACACAATGTGTAGAAAATGTCACTGTGACCTTAGTTTATTTTTGTACTGGCATGAGAAACACAGACTTCTGTGAAAATGCTCCCTCTCGACACAAATCTAGCCGACATCAGAAAATTATCAACAACATGTACATGTTGTTTGATACCTACGTAATCTACACAAAATAACCTTTTCAAAACAATAAAAACATTAGGGTATTCTTTTAGAAACTTTCGAATATTTCAGCATTTCAAATTTTCATAAAATACGGAAAGTAAACTGACGCATCGCGCGAATTATGCAAATCTTGTGAAATTATTTGTGAAGAGACTAGACTACCTAGCGTTATATTTCTTAGTTCCTAGGATAGGTAATTTATTCAATAAGAGGAAAACAAGTGGTATTTGCCACTAAATCATAAATGATAAGTGTGAGGACGCCATATCTCGCAAGGAAAGTATAAAATAGGTAGAAATCAACACTTTGTACTATTATTGAATTTATAGGCAATAGGTGATACTTATCATTCTAGAATTAGTGGTTCTAAGTAGAAGACAAACTAGGCTTTCTAACAGTGTATCGTACTATGTACCTTTTCATACAAAAATAATTCAAAATCATGCATGTTATTTCGTGTCACGGTGTGTTGTTTCTGGGCTTTCTCAAGGTCACGGCAGGTGTACGATATGCGTTTATACAGAGTGTGCAAAGATGGAACGAAGAAAATGTTTCGCCGTGATTTGATTCTAGGTAAAATAGCTAAACTGGTGTTTCGTTCGTGTAGGTATGGTGTAAGTTTGAGTTAACTAGTATTTAGTTGTTATGTGTATATGAAGTGTTTCCAAGCGGCTCCGTTCACGCGCAAGTACAGATACCTACTGTTCTTACAAAGTGTAATATTGTGTAATATTGTGTTAACTAGTGTTATGCGAGATCAGATATGTACTTTTGACAATTTAGTGTAAGATTACACAAATTTGTAAAAAATAAACAATTATTTGAAATGTGTAATTAGTAATTAGCTACCACCTACCTAATGTGTAATTGTGTAATTAGGTTTTGGAAAAATAAAAAAGAACAAAAATTTATATAGTTATATATTCACATTCTTTATTGCCCTGTGCATAAAAATGTACTTAAAAGAAATTTTATAACAACAGGCGAGCTTATCTCTAAAAAGATATTTCTTCCAGCAAAATTTATATAGTTATATATTCATATTCTTTATTGCCCTGTGCATAAAAATGTACTTAAAAGAAATTTTATAACAACAGGCGAGCTTATCTCTAAAAAGATATTTCTTCCAGCAAACCTGGGCGAGACATAATTGTTTAAAAAACAGGACAGTACTAATGCACAATGAAACTGTATACATTATATTTACACACACACGAGTACACAATTATGGAAAAGTAGTAAACAGTAAGTAAGTAGGTAAACAATTCTATACAAGTTCTTAGATAGTTGTTTGACTGATATTTGTAACTTTTACCGTATAAAAAATGGAATAAAGTACACAATTACGGAAAAATGAAAAAGAATTTTGTTGCAACTGTTAAAGTAAACAATTTCTATAGAAGTTATAAGATAGTTAGGTAGTTGGCCACAAATAGAAATTGTTATTTACACAAACGCATAAATATTAGACACATAAAAATTCCACACAAAAAGATAGAAACATTGCAACTGTTAAAGTAAACAATTTCTATACAAGTTATAAGATAGTTAGGTAGTTGGCGACAAATAGAAATTGTTATTTACACAAACACATAAACATTAGACACATACACACATAAAAATTACACACAAAAAGATAGAAACATCCGGATCGCTAACGCTATGAAGGAGGAGAATTACAATCACACACTGATGGCTGATTTAGATGTGTCTAGCAAGACATAAATGCCCACAGGAGTCATTGAGCGATTTTATCACAGCAGGGACGTGTGCCCTTTTGCGATTCATCGTCCCAATGACATCAGTAGCACGGGATTTGAGGTACCTCGTCAAGGGCATTTGGTTATATCAATTGTCCATGAAAGCGATTGCGACTCATCAACTTCCTGAAGGCAGGCATTCCCAACACACCAGTCTTCCACCAGTTTGATGCTGCAACGTGGAAGTTATATGATATGGCATATTTTAGTAGTTTTAGTTACCCACTCAAGCAAGCGATACACCCGACCGAAACCGGTCCAAAGCGAGGTGTGCGTAGTTTTAAAACCACTATTACAGAGACATATTAACCAGCCATCAGTACACAGTCAGATATCAGTCAGTAGGCATGCCGGCAGCGCCTTGATGTCGACGGCTGCGGGGAGGAGTCGCCCTCGCTCCCGCTCCGGCCCAGAGAAGCTGGTTGCTTCACCATCTATAACATAAATAAAATAGGCAAATTAAATATAAACAAAATACCAGACTGGCAGTCAGTGACATTTGCAGTATAATTATTTGTGTCCTTTTAGTATAAAACTTCACATTTCCCAGGTAAATATTTAATTATACTTGGTAAAACTATATTCAGACCGTTTAGGCTGCTGAATGGAACAAATTAATGGATATGTATATATATAAATATAAAAGGAAACGAAGCAAAAACGATGCGAGTGAAATTTCAATTATTTACCTTCATCCGACCGGAGCGGGAGCGCACATACACCAGCTTCTCATCGGATAGAATGCGCACCGGCGGCGACCGACGCGCAAGCTGGGCATGATAGTCATGATTCATTCTGAAAAAAGTAGCTAAGGCATTAGGATCAAAACGTACACTCTGTGCACTTTTACAAATTTGTGTAATTTTGCATTTTTTTGTCATTTTACACTAAATTGTCAAAAGTACATATCTGAACTTGCAGGCAAACGAATCCGCCTAAAAAGACAAGTTAACACAATATGACACAAATTTGTTATTTTTTTATTTTATTTTTATTTTTATTTTTTTTATTTTGATATTTTCACTTGAGCATCGTGTAGGGTGTCTTACGAGCATAATTTTATGTCATATGCATGTTTTCCCTAGGACCAATATTTATAGAGATATCGATATTACAAACATAATATGACGTATATCTCGAAATCGGTGAGGTGCACGAGGAAAATGTTTATAACCAAAAGTGATAGCAAAAAGCAGCACTACACGATTCCGAAGCAAAAAATAACAGTCAAAAAATATATTTTTTAACACAATTTTTAACACAATTTTTCTAAGTCGCTGGATGCTGGATTTTTCCATTGATAAAAAAAGGGGCTTCCGCCCCCTTATCGACACTGAACTCCAATCATAAACCCGCGGAACCTTTGATATGGAAACCCCAATCATCACATCACCCCGAAACCTATGATATGGAGTTTCACCGAATATGACTGAAAACACCCGCACCCTGTAGTGAGATTCTGTCTGTGTGTGAGTAAAATGGCGTCGCGGAATGCTTATGTGTGCGTGTGAAGCATGTGAATTGGATGCCTGATCACGTTTCTGACGGATAATCAGCAAATTGGTACATTATTTTGATAAAGAAACCTATAAAAATGGATTCCTTATAAGATTTCCAATAAGATATGTGTATTTTTTATTGAAATCTAACTGTATTTCTCATTGGAATTACAAATAGCATTGGGGGGAATCCGTCTGGTTGCCTGACGTATCATGTAAATTTGCCGATTTTCTGGACATCTTGATGAATTTTACTATGATTTGTGGTTTGTTTATCGCAAATAGAGTTGTAAATATGAATAAAACAAATACTTACCTCAATTCACCAAAAAAACCACACTTTTCTCTCAATAAAATTTCACCACCACATACGTTGGGAGCGTCCGGAAGAAAGTGATTTTCAAAACGCGATTGAATTATTTTTTTCTACGGAAAAGCATAAACTAGCACACAGACCATAAAGTTTGTCTAATTGGGTGTCCACACATGATCGAACCGTAAAAATTGGTCCAACCGTTGGATAAAAAATACCGGTTTCAAAAATATTAGTCATCCCGCTGCTTATGCTGACAGCGGTACATAGAGTGATCGGGGCCGCGCTGCTTATGCTGACGGCGGGAAAGGAGAGGATAAATAAAACGTAAAGACTCACATCTCAGGAATTCTTTATTCACGCACAAAAATCAGGGTAACTAAATACTCTTAATGCCGATAGAACTTTCACTTTAGAACAAAACTCACATCGACGTACTCGTATACCGTGCAGAATTAATTACTGCAAATTGTGGCAGATACCACAACCAGAGTCAGAGTCCGAGTCAGAGTCCGAGTCAGAGTCCGAGTCAGAGTCCGAGTCAGAGTCCGAGTCAGAGTCCGAGTCCGAGTCCGAGTCCGAGTCCGAGTCCGAGTCCGAGTCCGAGTCCGAGTCCGAGTCCGAGTCCGAGTCCGAGTCCGAGTCCGAGTCCGAGTCCGAGTCCGAGTCCGAGTCCGAGTCCGAGTCCGAGTCCGAGTCCGAGTCCGAGTCCGAGTCTGAGTCCGAGTTAGAGTCCGAGTCAGAGTTCGAGTTCGAGTTCGAGTCAGAGTTCGAGTTCGAGTAAGAGTTAGAGTTAGAGTTAGAGTTAGAGTTAGAGTTAGAGTAAGAGTTAGAGTTAGAGTTAGAGTTAGAGTTAGAGTTAGAGTTAGAGTTAGAGTTAGAGTTCGAGTTAGAGTTCGAGTTCGAGTTCGAGTCCGAGTCCGAGTCCGAGTCCGAGTCCGAGTCCGAGTCCGAGTCCGAGTCCGAGTCCGAGTCCGAGTCCGAGTCCGAGTCCGAGTCCGAGTCCGAGTCCGAGTCCGAGTCCGAGTCCGAGTCCGAGTCCGAGTCCGAGTCCGAGTCCGAGTCCGAGTCCGAGTCCGAGTCCGAGTCCGAGTCCGAGTCCGAGTCCGAGTCCGAGTCCGAGTCCGAGTCCGAGTCCGATTCCGAGTCCGAGTCCGAGTCCGAGTCCGAGTCCGAATCAGAGTCAGAGTCCGAGTCAGAGTCAGAGTCCGAGTCCGAGTCCGAGTCCGAGTCCGAGTCCGAGTCCGAGTCCGAGTCCGAGTCCGAGTCCGAGTCCGAGCCCGATTCCGAGTCCGAGTCCGAGTCCGAGTCCGAGTCCGAGTCCGAGTCCGAGTCCGAGTCCGAGTCCGAGTCCGAGTCCGATTCCGAGTCCGAGTCCGAGTCCGAGTCCGAGTCCGAGTCCGAGTCCGAGTCCGAGTCCGAGTCCGAGTCCGAGTCCGAGTCCGAGTCCGAGTCCGAGTCCGAGTCCGAGTCCGAGTCCGAGTCCGAGTCCGAGTCCGAGTCCGATTCCGAGTCCGAGTCCGAGTCCGAGTCCGAGTCCGAATCAGAGTCAGAGTCCGAGTCAGAGTCAGAGTCCGAGTCTGAGTCCGAGTCCGAGTCAGAGTCCGAGTCTGAGTCCGAGTCAGAGTCCGAGTCAGATTCCGAGTCAGAGTCCGAGTCAGAGTCCGAGTCAGAGTTCGAGTCAGAGTTGGAGTCAGAGTTCGAGTCAGAGTTCGAGTTCGAGTCCGAGTTTGAGTTCGAGTTCGAGTTCGAGTTCGAGTTCGAGTCCGAGTCCGAGTCCGAGTCCGAGTCCGAGTCCGAGTCCGAGTCCGAGTCCGAGTCCGAGTCCGAGTCCGAGTCCGAGTCCGAGTCCGAGTCCGAGTCCGAGTCCGAGTCCGAGTCCGAGTCCGAGTCCGAGTCCGAGTCCGAGTCCGAGTCCGAGTCCGAGTCCGAGTCCGAGTCCGAGTCCGAGTCCGAGTCCGAGTCCGATTCCGAGTTCGAGTTCGAGTTCGAGTCCGAGTTCGAATTCGAGTTCGAATTAGAGTTAGAGTTAGAGTTAGAGTTAGAGTTAGAGTTAGAGTTATAGTTAGAGTTAGAGTTAGAGTTAGAGTTAGAGTTAGAGTTAGAGTTAGAGTTAGAGTTAGAGTTAGAGTTAGA
Source organism: Argyresthia goedartella (assembly GCA_949825045.1). Lineage (NCBI taxonomy): Eukaryota > Metazoa > Arthropoda > Insecta > Lepidoptera > Argyresthiidae > Argyresthia > Argyresthia goedartella. The sequence continues at coordinate 7,418,494 of OX463806.1, read as the reverse complement.
GTTAGAGTTAGAGTTAGAGTTAGAGTTAGAGTTAGAGTTAGAGTTCGAGTTCGAGTTCGAGTTCGAGTTCGAGTCCGAGTCCGAGTCCGAGTCCGAGTTCGAGTCCGAGTTAGAGTTATAGTTAGAGTAAGAGTTAGAGTTAGAGTTAGAGTTAGAGTTCGAGTTCGAGTTCGAGTTCGAGTCCGAATTCGAGTCCGAGTCCGAGTCCGAGTCCGAGTCCGAGTCCGAGTCTGAGTCCGAGTCAGAGTCCGAGTCAGAGTTCGAGTTCGAGTTCGAGTCCGAGTCCGAGTCCGAGTCCGAGTCCGAGTCCGAGTCCGAGTCCGAGTCCGAGTCCGAGTCCGAGTCCGAGTCCGAGTCCGAGTCCGAGTCCGAGTCCAAGTCCGAGTCCGATTCCGAGTCCGAGTCCGAGTCCGAGTCCGAGTCCGAATCAGAGTCAGAGTCCGAGTCAGAGTCAGAGTCCGAGTCTGAGTCCGAGTCCGAGTCAGAGTCCGAGTCTGAGTCCGAGTCAGAGTCCGAGTCAGATTCCGAGTCAGAGTCCGAGTCAGAGTCCGAGTCAGAGTTCGAGTCAGAGTTGGAGTCAGAGTTCGAGTCAGAGTTCGAGTTCGAGTTCGAGTTCGAGTTCGAGTTCGAGTCCGAGTTTGAGTTCGAGTTCGAGTCAGAGTTCGAGTTCGAGTAAGAGTTAGAGTTAGAGTTAGAGTTAGAGTTAGAGTTAGAGTAAGAGTTAGAGTTAGAGTTAGAGTTAGAGTTAGAGTTAGAGTTAGAGTTAGAGTTAGAGTTCGAGTTAGAGTTCGAGTTCGAGTTCGAGTCCGAGTCCGAGTCCGAGTCTGAGTCCGAGTTAGAGTCCGAGTCAGAGTTCGAGTTCGAGTTCGAGTCAGAGTTCGAGTTCGAGTAAGAGTTAGAGTTAGAGTTAGAGTTAGAGTTAGAGTTAGAGTTAGAGTAAGAGTTAGAGTTAGAGTTAGAGTTAGAGTTAGAGTTAGAGTTAGAGTTAGAGTTAGAGTTAGAGTTCGAGTTCGAGTTCGAGTCCGAGTCCGAGTCCGAGTCCGAGTCCGAGTCCGAGTCCGAGTCCGAGTCCGAGTCCGAGCCCGATTCCGAGTCCGAGTCCGAGTCCGAGTCCGAGTCCGAGTCCGAGTCCGAGTCCGAGTCCGAGTCCGAGTCCGAGTCCGAGTCCGAGTCCGAGTCCGAGTCCGAGTCCGAGTCCGAGTCCGAGTCCGAGTCCGAGTCCGAGTCCGAGTCCGAGTCCGAGTCCGAGTCCGAGTCCGAGTCCGAGTCCGAGTCCGAGTCCGAGTCCGAGTCCGAGTCCGAGTCCGAGTCCGAGTCCGAGTCCGATTCCGAGTCCGAGTCCGAGTCCGAGTCCGAGTCCGAATCAGAGTCAGAGTCCGAGTCAGAGTCAGAGTCCGAGTCTGAGTCCGAGTCCGAGTCAGAGTCCGAGTCTGAGTCCGAGTCAGAGTCCGAGTCAGATTCCGAGTCAGAGTTGGAGTCAGAGTTCGAGTCAGAGTTCGAGTTCGAGTTCGAGTTCGAGTTCGAGTCCGAGTTCGAGTTCGAGTTCGAGTTCGAGTTCGAGTTCGAGTCCGAGTCCGAGTCCGAGTCCGAGTCCGAGTCCGAGTCCGAGTCCGAGTCCGAGTCCGAGTCCGAGTCCGAGTCCGAGTCCGAGTCCGAGTCCGAGTCCGAGTCCGAGTCCGAGTCCGAGTCCGAGTCCGAGTCCGAGTCCGAGTCCGAGTCCGAGTCCGAGTCCGAGTCCGAGTCCGAGTCCGAGTCCGAGTCCGAGTCCGCGTCAGAGTCAGAGTTCGAGTTCGGGTTCGAGTTCGAGTTCGAGTTCAAGTTTCAATTTAAATAGGTTATTCATCATCATATATTAAGGGGTCTTGTCGTCCCCTGTCGTTGCAGCAACCTCCAGTACTCTATGGCTCCAATTCTTCAGTTGGTCTGTATATCTTCCCCTAGGACGCCCTCGCTGGCCTTTGCCCTCAAGCTTGCCCTCTATAATTGTAAGGAGGAGTCCTTCATGTCTTAGAATGTGTCCTAAGCACTTGGCTCTTCTGTTTGCTATGGTTCTTATGATAGCTCGGGTTTCTTTAGCCATTCGTAAAACCTCTTCATTTGTTCTTTTCTCTGTCCAGCTAATTTTTAGCATCCTACGCCAGCACCACATTTCAAAGGCTTCCAAACGCTCTATGTCTTTAGTTGTCATGTTCCAGCTCTCGCAGCTATACAATGCAATACTCCATACAAGTGTTTTGATAAGTTGCTTCCTTACTCGTATGTTGATTTTGTTGCTGTAAATATTTCTATTTGTTGTGCAAGCTCTTCTTGCAATGGCTATTCTGGTGCGTATTTCCTTATCAATTCTACCTGTTTCTTCAATGATGCTTCCTAGATATGCGAATTGCTTAACTTGTTCCAGTTCATTCCCGTTCAATATTATCTTGATGGCAGGGCTTTCCTTTTTGGCCGTCACAAGTACTTTTGTTTTCTTAACATTAATTTTAAGTTTGTATTTTTGAAAAATTCTGTTCATGGTTTCTAGGTTCGCCTGTAGCCATTCTTCAGATTCCGTTATTAGGGCAATATCATCTGCAAATCGGATCCACGGTATATTATTTCCATTTATCTTGACTCCTATGGAGAATTCTCTAATTTTGTGCGTGAAATAGGTTATTAAGCCATTTAAATACTCTTCTATTAACACTTGGTATATAGGAAGCTCTTTGTAGTTGGAAATACCTAACCGACTACAGATCCTATCTCAACTAACTACTAGATAACTATCTAGTTCTACTTCTAACTATCTAGTACCTTCTCTTCTAAGGAAGTATCTTGAGGTCTCCTTCTTTAGACACCTTGTTTTTACTGTCAGAGTCGTGGACTGTTTCCACAATGCTTGACTCTGTTACTGTAAATAGCCTGGTTCTAGAAGCCGAGCGGGTGACGACTTATGAAAAGCCTACGTCAAGGGAGTGTGACTCATTGGTGCCATCTCTGGAGTTTGTGTCATAGATCGTGAACCCTACCCCAACCATTGGCTGCGTGATGTATGAAAGAAGAATTGTGTTAGATATTATGCTTGTGTAGAGGTGGGCACTATTAATGTTAATATTTTATCGTTAACTAGATTAAAAAAAAATTCATGAGAAAATATATTTTTTTTTCTCAGGGTTTTTGGGGAACTGTAGGGTTTTTCCTATCCTAGAACTGCTTTGGTTGGAAGAACCAAATGAACTGAAGGATTTTCCCTACAATATGCTTGCTTTGACAGTTTTTCACTATCTCATATAAATAAAACGTAAAGACTCACATCTCAGGAATTCTTTATTCACGCACAAAAATCAGGGTAACTAAATACTCTTAATGCTGATAGAACTTTCACTTTAGAACAAAACTCACATCGACGTACTCGTATACCGTGCAGAATTAATTACTGCAAATTGTGGCAGATACCACAACCAGAGTCAGAGTCCGAGTCAGAGTCCGAGTCAGAGTCCGAGTCAGAGTCCGAGTCAGAGTCCGAGTCAGAGTCCGAGTCCGAGTCCGAGTCCGAGTCCGAGTCCGAGTCCGAGTCCGAGTCCGAGTCCGAGTCCGAGTCCGAGTCCGAGTCCGAGTCCGAGTCCGAGTCCGAGTCCGAGTCCGAGTCCGAGTCCCAGTCCGAATCAGAGTCCGAGTCCGAGTCCGAGTCCGAGTCCGAGTCCGAGTCCGAGTCCGAGTCCGAGTCCGAGTCCGAGTCCGAGTCAGAGTCCGAGTCAGAGTCCGAGTCAGAGTCCAAGTCAGAGTCCGAGTCAGAGTCCGAGTCAGAGTCCGAGTCAGAGTCCGAGTCCGAATCAGAGTCCGAGTCAGAGTTCGAGTCAGAATTGGAGTCAGAGTTCGAGTCAGAGTTCGAGTTCGAGTTCGAGTTCGAGTTCGAGTCTGAGTTCGAGTTCGAGTTCGAGTTAGAGTTAGAGTTAGAGTTAGAGTTAGAGTTAGAGTTAGAGTTAGAGTTATAGTTAGAGTTAGAGTTAGAGTTAGAGTTAGAGTTAGAGTTAGAGTTAGAGTTATGGTCTGTTTGGGAATAAATAGAGGACTAGCACTCGATTGAAACGCCCTTGTAAACGAGACTGGATTTATTAACATACGACGGTAGTATACAGATGCAAGTACCCGCACATACTTATTATAGATATACACTATTATCTCCCCCCATGTTTACAAGATAAATAATAAAGTATAACACAGTAATAATATCTACCTATTTATGTAATTTTATGTTTAAATGCTATGTGTAATGCCAACATTAAATCTAGACAAATATTATAATTTTATTTCTATAAATGACAACTATCTTCCTTAACAACTATACACCTTATAATCAAAGTAATGCAAAGTAAACTAATACCTATATTTATAATTAGGTGAAACCGAACCTTTTCATTTATTTATTGTCTAATTGGAAAACCATAACGTTCTACTGGTTTCCGTATCCGTTTAGAACGATCCGCCGTTACTTGATCATCGTTATATCTATCTACAATCATCGGACTTCCTACCTGGTGTCGAATGGTGTCCGGTGTCCCGCCGCCGGCAGGGCTGAGCCTCGCGCCCCTCGCCGGCGACGTGGTCGCCGCGCTCGCTCCCGGCGGCGCCGCGGTGCTGGTGCCAGCGCCGCTGTCACGCTCCACATCGTCGGACCTACCTGCAGATGGTTCACTGTGTGACTCCACAGTGGCACGCGTACCTGGGCTCATGAAGCTATCTGTTATTTCGCCATCATCATTCGAACATTCCGTTACATCCTTGAACAATTGATCTGCATGTTTCTTATATTCTAAATTTTTATACTTTACAATATATGTTACTGGCCCCTTTCTTGCATTAATTATACCCTTTTCCCAAGAAAATTTATTTTTCCTAAACAATTTAAAGAAAACCGTTTCTCCTTCTTCAAAGTTCCGCTCCTTACCCCCTTTACCCCTGATTTGAGCAGCTTGTCTCTCCATGACTGTGTCACTCGCACTTGGTCGCAGTAGATCAAACTGCGTGCGCAAGTCACGACCCAGGAGTAAGCTAGCGGGCGTGCGTCCCGTTATACTGTGCGGGGTGGACCGATATATCATTAGAAAGTTGTGCAAGGATATCTCAATATCCTGACTTTCCCGCATTGCCTTTTTGATGTAATTTTTTACTATTTTAACGGCATTTTCTGCCGCACCATTACTACTTGGTTTGTATGGTGTCACTAATATATGTTTGATTCCTTTGCTGACCATGTACTCTTTAAACTCGTAACCGCTAAAAGGCGGGCCATTGTCGGAGACCAACTCCCGTGGATACCCGAATTGACCAAATAAACATTGCAGTTTACTAATTGTACATTTTGCTGAAGTGCCGCCTACTCGGTATGCCTCAATCCACTTGGAGTGGGCATCGACTACCACTAAATAATATACTGTATTACCCGATATTGTGAAAAAGTCAATGTGTAGTCTGTACCATGGCTCCTGTGGCCACACCCACGGGTGTAGTGTGGCCGCGGCCGGCGCCGCTCGCTCCCGCGCGCACGTCTCACATGCGCGGCACGTGATCTCAATGTCGCCGTCAATACCTGGCCAATACACATAGTTACGAGCAAAATTTTTGCTCTTTACTATGCCCTGATGAGTCATGTGTATCATGTTCAAAATTGCCCCGCGTAATGTCAATGGTATTACAATGCGATGGCCATATAATATGCACCCTTGCTCAATACTTAAACAAGATTTTATCTCGAAATATTGTTTCAAATCTGCGTCTTTACAATATTGCCAGTTTAATTTAATTGCCTGTACCAGTTTACGTAATACTGGGTCTGTCCCAGATTCTTTTGCAACTAGCTTCCAATCGACCGGTAATGATTTTTCAACGAAATTTATGTAGGAATAAGTTCGGCTGTGATCTTCATGGTCAATGACCGGTATGCGCGATAAACTATCAGCCAAACAATTGTGTTTTGTTCCGATGCATTTAATTTCGTAATCGTATGCCCCCAAAATAATCGCCCACCTCTGAAGACGACCGGCTACCATGAGTGGTATGCCTTTCTTTTCATGAAATATTGACGCCAACGGTTTACAATCCGTTATTAAAGTAAAATGACGGCCGTACAAATAATCATGAAATTTAGTGACTCCAAATATTATCGCGAGCCCCTCGCGACAAATCTGTGCGTAATTCCTCTCAGCCGGTGAGAGAGTGCGCGAGGCATGCAGCACGGGCCGCTCGCGCCCGTCCGCCGCGCGCTGGCTCAGCACGGCCGACACTCCGCACGGCGACGCGTCACACGTCACCAGTGTCGGCAACGAACTATCAAAATGAGCCAGTACCGGCGCCCTAACTAATGCACTTTTTACTTCATTAAATGCTTTTTCGCATTTTTCTGTCCAGTTAAATTTTGTATTTTTAACTTTCAATAATTCATATAATGGACTGAGACAATCGCTTAAATTTTGTATAAATTTGCCGTAATAATTAACTAGCCCCAAGAAAGCTCTCAATTCTTTCACGTTTGTCGGTACCGGTGTATTATTTATTGCATCAATTTTTGGTATCTCTGTTCTCAAACCTTCTGTGTCTATTATATACCCTAAATAAGAAATGGACTTTTGAAAGAATTTACATTTCTTCGGTGCCACCCGCAAACCAGAATCCGACAATATCTTAAATACTTCAAGCAACCGCTGCCAATGATCATTATTATCGACCCCACTTACCAACAGATCATCCAAATAAACAGTAACAAACTTCCTTCTAAATAATTTTTCCATTATTCGTTGAAATTTACTCGGGGCTGACTTAACGCCGAATGGTAATCTGTTATAGCAAAACATTCCCTGTAATGTAACTATTGTACACAACTTTTTAGAGCCATCCTCTAATAGCACCTGCTGATAAGCTTGTGATAAATCGACTTTACTGAACAACTTACCACCCTGCAGCGACGCAAAGATATCTTCGATCTTCGGTAAGGGGTACTTGTCGTCCACTAACACTGGATTGAGCGTAGTTTTGAAATCTCCACAGAGTCTTACCTCCCCCGACTTCTTCATGACTGGCACGACGGGCGTGCCCCACTCGCTCCAGTCGACGGGCGTGATGATGCGCTCGCGCTGCAGCCGACGCAGCTCCTGCTCCACCGCCGGCCTCAGCGCCAGCGGCACGGGCCGCGCCCGGCGCCAAACCGGTTCCGCGCCCGCAATCACCTCTAAACGAATCACACCTTTATTGAATGTACCAATCCCTGATTGAAATACATCTGGGAATTTCTTTACCAGTAACTTTTGTAACTCACCGTTATCCGGATATCGCACCTGTACTATGCTGTTTACCACAGCCCCTGTCGTGTTTGGAAATTTAATGTCAAAAACTCTCATCCAATTACGACCTACTAGTGATGGGCTAAACTCATTATCGATGACCAGTAACGGTAGGTGATTTACAGTTTTACCATTTAACTGTACAGAACACATAAACTCACCTTTCGGTTTCACCCTTTGACCTCCATACATTTTTAAATGTGAACCACACGGCCTCAACTTACAGTTATTTTTGTCAAAATACTTTTTATACGTCCCGTATGAGATAACACTCACAGCGGAACCTGTATCACCCTCCATATCAATACGAGTACCATTTATCGATAACTTAATGATCCATCGATCGTCACTATCTCTATCACCTAATTGGTAAACACATGGCTCTTTGCCGTCAGACCCAGAAGATGACGATTCCGCGTCTTCATATTCGTCATTCACTTGATGCACAGACTTATGCTTACGCAACCGACACATTTTCGCCAGATGACCGGCTACACCACACACATAACACTCGCTATCGATGAAAGGGCAACGTTCCGCTGGATGCTGGCCGTCACATCTAAAACAGCGTTGGGCGGCGCTGCTCGATGCTCCTCCACGAGCTGACCGACGAGCCCAGTAGCCGCGCCCGCCCCGGCCACTGCCACCGCCGCCGCGGCCGCCGCGCCCTGCGCCGCCACCGCCGCCGCCGCCTGAGATCGTGGGTCGGGGGCGCTGCCCGGCCCCCGCGCCGCTCACGGCGAACACCGCCTCACCGCGGGTTTCTTCGGTCGTGGCCTCGCCGCCACCTCCTGACCTTGAGTCTCGTACTGCCGCCTCCAACGACAGCGCTAATTCAGAAGCGCGCTGGAACGTCAAGTCCTCCTCGACTAACAGCCGTTGTTTTATTCGTTCGCTTGCCAAACCGTACACAAATTGGTCACGCAAGTTTTCTTTGAGAGATTCAACCGTCCCAAACTTGCATGGTTTACTAAGCTTCTTCAACTTCACCAAATACTCCGTAATAGACATTCCTTCCGTTTGTTTACATGCACGATAAATCATGCGTTCCGCGATAAGCGACCGCTTCGGAGACAGGTGATCTTCGACTAACTTCACGATTGTGTCAAAGTGAGTTACCTCGGGCTTCTCTGGGTAACAAAGGTCGATTATAAGATCCAATGCTTCTGTTCCCACAACAGCAACCAAATATTTAGAATACATCGACGTGCCAACCTCTTGAAGCTCGAACCACGCCTTCAACCTGCTTACGTAAGTCGACCAGCGGTCAGCGTTCACCTTGAATTCTCGTATACCACTCAAATCCGGAATATTTTTCGTGACCAACACTTTCTTATCGTCGTTCGGCATTTTGTTCACGTTTTAGCACTGTTTAGATAGCTTAATCGTCGCCAAATGGTCTGTTTGGGAATAAATAGAGGACTAGCACTCGATTGAAACGCCCTTGTAAACGAGACTGGATTTATTAACATACGACGGTAGTATACAGATGCAAGTACCCGCACATACTTATTATAGATATACACTAAGTTAGAGTTAGAGTTAGAGTTAGAGTTAGAGTTAGAGTTAGAGTTAGAGTTAGAGTTAGAGTTAGAGTTAGAGTTAGAGTTAGAGTTCGAGTTCGAGTTCGAGTTCGAGTTCGAGTCCGAGTCCGAGTCCGAGTCCGAGTTCGAGTCCGAGTTAGAGTTAGAGTTAGAGTTAGAGTAAGAGTTAGAGTTAGAGTTAGAGTTCGAGTTCGAGTTCGAGTCCGAGTCCGAGTCCGAGTCCGAGTCCGAGTCCGAGTCCGAGTCCGAGTCCGAGTCCGAGTCCGAGTCCGAGTCCGAGTCCGAGTCCGAGTCCGAGTCCGAGTCCGAGTCCGAGTCCGAGTCCGAGTCCGAGTCCGAGTCCGAGTCCGAGTCCGAGTCCGAGTCCGAGTCCGAGTCCGAGTCCGAGTCCGAGTCCGAGTCCGAGTCCGAGTCCGAGTCCGAGTCCGAGTCCGAGTCCGAGTCCGAGTCCGAGTCCGAGTCCGAGTCCGAGTCCGAGTCCGAGTCCGATTCCGAGTCCGAGTCCGAGTCCGAGTCCGAGTCCGAATCAGAGTCAGAGTCCGAGTCAGAGTCAGAGTCCGAGTCTGAGTCCGAGTCCGAGTCAGAGTCCGAGTCTGAGTCCGAGTCAGAGTCCGAGTCAGATTCCGAGTCAGAGTCCGAGTCAGAGTCCGAGTCAGAGTTCGAGTCAGAGTTGGAGTCAGAGTTCGAGTCAGAGTTCGAGTTCGAGTCCGAGTTTGAGTTCGAGTTCGAGTTCGAGTTCGAGTTCGAGTCCGAGTCCGAGTCCGAGTCCGAGTCCGAGTCCGAGTCCGAGTCCGAGTCCGAGTCCGAGTCCGAGTCCGAGTCCGAGTCCGAGTCCGAGTCCGAGTCCGAGTCCGAGTCCGAGTCCGAGTCCGAGTCCGAGTCCGAGTCCGAGTCCGAGTCCGAGTCCGAGTCCGAGTCCGAGTCCGAGTCCGAGTCCGATTCCGAGTTCGAGTTCGAGTTCGAGTCCGAGTTCGAGTTCGAGTTCGAATTAGAGTTAGAGTTAGAGTTAGAGTTAGAGTTAGAGTTAGAGTTATAGTTAGAGTTAGAGTTAGAGTTAGAGTTAGAGTTAGTCCGAGTCCGAGTCCGAGTCCGATTCCGAGTCCGAGTCCGAGTCCGAGTCCGAGTCCGAATCAGAGTCAGAGTCCGAGTCCGAGTCCGAGTCCGAATCAGAGTCAGAGTCCGAGTCAGAGTCAGAGTCCGAGTCTGAGTCCGAGTCCGAGTCAGAGTCCGAGTCTGAGTCCGAGTCAGAGTCCGAGTCAGATTCCGAGTCAGAGTCCGAGTCAGAGTCCGAGTCAGAGTTCGAGTCAGAGTTGGAGTCAGAGTTCGAGTCAGAGTTCGAGTTCGAGTCCGAGTTTGAGTTCGAGTTCGAGTTCGAGTTCGAGTTCGAGTCCGAGTCCGAGTCCGAGTCCGAGTCCGAGTCCGAGTCCGAGTCCGAGTCCGAGTCCGAGTCCGAGTCCGAGTCCGAGTCCGAGTCCGAGTCCGAGTCCGAGTCCGAGTCCGAGTCCGAGTCCGAGTCCGAGTCCGAGTCCGAGTCCGAGTCCGAGTCCGAGTCCGAGTCCGAGTCCGAGTCCGAGTCCGAGTCCGAGTCCGAGTCCGATTCCGAGTTCGAGTTCGAGTTCGAGTCCGAGTTCGAGTTCGAGTTCGAATTAGAGTTAGAGTTAGAGTTAGAGTTAGAGTTAGAGTTAGAGTTATAGTTAGAGTTAGATTTAGAGTTAGAGTTAGAGTTAGAGTTAGAGTTAGAGTTAGAGTTAGAGTTAGAGTTAGAGTTAGAGTTAGAGTTAGAGTTAGAGTTAGAGTTAGAGTTAGAGTTCGAGTTCGAGTTCGAGTTCGAGTTCGAGTCCGAGTCCGAGTCCGAGTCCGAGTTCGAGTCCGAGTTAGAGTTAGAGTTAGAGTAAGAGTTAGAGTTAGAGTTAGAGTTAGAGTTCGAGTTCGAGTTCGAGTTCGAGTCCGAATTCGAGTCCGAGTCCGAGTCCGAGTCCGAGTCCGAGTCCGAGTCTGAGTCCGAGTCAGAGTCCGAGTCAGAGTTCGAGTTCGAGTTCGAGTCCGAGTCCGAGTCCGAGTCCGAGTCCGAGTCCGAGTCCGAGTCCGAGTCCGAGTCCGAGTCCGAGTCCGAGTCCGAGTCCGAGTCCGAGTCCAAGTCCGAGTCCGATTCCGAGTCCGAGTCCGAGTCCGAGTCCGAGTCCGAGTCCGAATCAGAGTCAGAGTCCGAGTCAGAGTCAGAGTCCGAGTCTGAGTCCGAGTCCGAGTCAGAGTCCGAGTCTGAGTCCGAGTCAGAGTCCGAGTCAGATTCCGAGTCAGAGTCCGAGTCAGAGTCCGAGTCAGAGTTCGAGTCAGAGTTGGAGTCAGAGTTCGAGTCAGAGTTCGAGTTCGAGTTCGAGTTCGAGTTCGAGTTCGAGTCCGAGTTTGAGTTCGAGTTCGAGTCAGAGTTCGAGTTCGAGTAAGAGTTAGAGTTAGAGTTAGAGTTAGAGTTAGAGTTAGAGTAAGAGTTAGAGTTAGAGTTAGAGTTAGAGTTAGAGTTAGAGTTAGAGTTAGAGTTAGAGTTCGAGTTAGAGTTCGAGTTCGAGTTCGAGTCCGAGTCCGAGTCCGAGTCTGAGTCCGAGTTAGAGTCCGAGTCAGAGTTCGAGTTCGAGTTCGAGTCAGAGTTCGAGTTCGAGTAAGAGTTAGAGTTAGAGTTAGAGTTAGAGTTAGAGTTAGAGTAAGAGTTAGAGTTAGAGTTAGAGTTAGAGTTAGAGTTAGAGTTAGAGTTAGAGTTAGAGTTAGAGTTCGAGTTCGAGTTCGAGTCCGAGTCCGAGTCCGAGTCCGAGTCCGAGTCCGAGTCCGAGTCCGAGTCCGAGTCCGAGTCCGAGTCCGAGTCCGAGTCCGAGCCCGATTCCGAGTCCGAGTCCGAGTCCGAGTCCGAGTCCGAGTCCGAGTCCGAGTCCGAGTCCGAGTCCGAGTCCGAGTCCGAGTCCGAGTCCGAGTCCGAGTCCGAGTCCGAGTCCGAGTCCGAGTCCGAGTCCGAGTCCGAGTCCGAGTCCGAGTCCGAGTCCGAGTCCGAGTCCGAGTCCGAGTCCGAGTCCGAGTCCGAGTCCGAGTCCGAGTCCGAGTCCGAGTCCGAGTCCGAGTCCGAGTCCGAGTCCGAGTCCGAGTCCGATTCCGAGTCCGAGTCCGAGTCCGAGTCCGAGTCCGAATCAGAGTCAGAGTCCGAGTCAGAGTCAGAGTCCGAGTCTGAGTCCGAGTCCGAGTCAGAGTCCGAGTCTGAGTCCGAGTCAGAGTCCGAGTCAGATTCCGAGTCAGAGTTGGAGTCAGAGTTCGAGTCAGAGTTCGAGTTCGAGTTCGAGTTCGAGTTCGAGTCCGAGTTCGAGTTCGAGTTCGAGTTCGAGTTCGAGTTCGAGTCCGAGTCCGAGTCCGAGTCCGAGTCCGAGTCCGAGTCCGAGTCCGAGTCCGAGTCCGAGTCCGAGTCCGAGTCCGAGTCCGAGTCCGAGTCCGAGTCCGAGTCCGAGTCCGAGTCCGAGTCCGAGTCCGAGTCCGAGTCCGAGTCCGAGTCCGAGTCCGAGTCCGAGTCCGAGTCCGAGTCCGCGTCAGAGTCAGAGTTCGAGTTCGGGTTCGAGTTCGAGTTCGAGTTCAAGTTTCAATTTAAATAGGTTATTCATCATCATATATTAAGGGGTCTTGTCGTCCCCTGTCGTTGCAGCAACCTCCAGTACTCTATGGCTCCAATTCTTCAGTTGGTCTGTATATCTTCCCCTAGGACGCCCTCGCTGGCCTTTGCCCTCAAGCTTGCCCTCTATAATTGTAAGGAGGAGTCCTTCATGTCTTAGAATGTGTCCTAAGCACTTGGCTCTTCTGTTTGCTATGGTTCTTATGATAGCTCGGGTTTCTTTAGCCATTCGTAAAACCTCTTCATTTGTTCTTTTCTCTGTCCAGCTAATTTTTAGCATCCTACGCCAGCACCACATTTCAAAGGCTTCCAAACGCTCTATGTCTTTAGTTGTCATGTTCCAGCTCTCGCAGCTATACAATGCAATACTCCATACAAGTGTTTTGATAAGTTGCTTCCTTACTCGTATGTTGATTTTGTTGCTGTAAATATTTCTATTTGTTGTGCAAGCTCTTCTTGCAATGGCTATTCTGGTGCGTATTTCCTTATCAATTCTACCTGTTTCTTCAATGATGCTTCCTAGATATGCGAATTGCTTAACTTGTTCCAGTTCATTCCCGTTCAATATTATCTTGATGGCAGGGCTTTCCTTTTTGGCCGTCACAAGTACTTTTGTTTTCTTAACATTAATTTTAAGTTTGTATTTTTGAAAAATTCTGTTCATGGTTTCTAGGTTCGCCTGTAGCCATTCTTCAGATTCCGTTATTAGGGCAATATCATCTGCAAATCGGATCCACGGTATATTATTTCCATTTATCTTGACTCCTATGGAGAATTCTCTAATTTTGTGCGTGAAATAGGTTATTAAGCCATTTAAATACTCTTCTATTAACACTTGGTATATAGGAAGCTCTTTGTAGTTGGAAATACCTAACCGACTACAGATCCTATCTCAACTAACTACTAGATAACTATCTAGTTCTACTTCTAACTATCTAGTACCTTCTCTTCTAAGGAAGTATCTTGAGGTCTCCTTCTTTAGACACCTTGTTTTTACTGTCAGAGTCGTGGACTGTTTCCACAATGCTTGACTCTGTTACTGTAAATAGCCTGGTTCTAGAAGCCGAGCGGGTGACGACTTATGAAAAGCCTACGTCAAGGGAGTGTGACTCATTGGTGCCATCTCTGGAGTTTGTGTCATAGATCGTGAACCCTACCCCAACCATTGGCTGCGTGATGTATGAAAGAAGAATTGTGTTAGATATTATGCTTGTGTAGAGGTGGGCACTATTAATGTTAATATTTTATCGTTAACTAGATTAAAAAAAAATTCATGAGAAAATATATTTTTTTTTCTCAGGGTTTTTGGGGAACTGTAGGGTTTTTCCTATCCTAGAACTGCTTTGGTTGGAAGAACCAAATGAACTGAAGGATTTTCCCTACAATATGCTTGCTTTGACAGTTTTTCACTATCTCATATAAATAAAACGTAAAGACTCACATCTCAGGAATTCTTTATTCACGCACAAAAATCAGGGTAACTAAATACTCTTAATGCTGATAGAACTTTCACTTTAGAACAAAACTCACATCGACGTACTCGTATACCGTGCAGAATTAATTACTGCAAATTGTGGCAGATACCACAACCAGAGTCAGAGTCCGAGTCAGAGTCCGAGTCAGAGTCCGAGTCAGAGTCCGAGTCAGAGTCCGAGTCAGAGTCCGAGTCCGAGTCCGAGTCCGAGTCCGAGTCCGAGTCCGAGTCCGAGTCCGAGTCCGAGTCCGAGTCCGAGTCCGAGTCCGAGTCCGAGTCCGAGTCCGAGTCCGAGTCCGAGTCCCAGTCCGAATCAGAGTCCGAGTCCGAGTCCGAGTCCGAGTCCGAGTCCGAGTCCGAGTCCGAGTCCGAGTCCGAGTCAGAGTCCGAGTCAGAGTCCGAGTCAGAGTCCAAGTCAGAGTCCGAGTCAGAGTCCGAGTCAGAGTCCGAGTCAGAGTCCGAGTCCGAATCAGAGTCCGAGTCAGAGTTCGAGTCAGAATTGGAGTCAGAGTTCGAGTCAGAGTTCGAGTTCGAGTTCGAGTTCGAGTTCGAGTCTGAGTTCGAGTTCGAGTTCGAGTTAGAGTTAGAGTTAGAGTTAGAGTTAGAGTTAGAGTTAGAGTTAGAGTTATAGTTAGAGTTAGAGTTAGAGTTAGAGTTAGAGTTAGAGTTAGAGTTAGAGTTAGAGTTAGAGTTAGAGTTAGAGTTAGAGTTAGAGTTAGAGTTAGAGTTAGAGTTAGAGTTAGAGTTAGAGTTAGAGTTCGAGTTCGAGTTCGAGTTCGAGTTCGAGTCCGAGTCCGAGTCCGAGTCCGAGTTCGAGTCCGAGTTAGAGTTAGAGTTAGAGTTAGAGTTAGAGTTAGAGTTAGAGTTAGAGTTAGAGTTAGAGTTAGAGTTCGAGTTCGAGTTCGAGTCCGAGTCCGAGTCCGAGTCCGAGTCCGAGTCCGAGTCCGAGTCCGAGTCCGAGTCCGAGTCCGAGTCCGAGTCCGAGTCCGAGTCCGAGTCCGAGTCCGAGTCCGAGTCCGAGTCCGAGTCCGAGTCCGAGTCCGAGTCCGAGTCCGAGTCCGAGTCCGAGTCCGAGTCCGAGTCCGAGTCCGAGTCCGAGTCCGAGTCCGAGTCCGAGTCCGAGTCCGAGTCCGAGTCCGAGTCCGAGTCCGAGTCCGAGTCCGAGTCCGAGTCCGAGTCCGAGTCCGAGTCCGAGTCCGAGTCCGAGTCCGAGTCCGAGTCCGAGTCCGAGTCCGCGTCAGAGTCAGAGTTCGAGTTCGGGTTCGAGTTCGAGTTCGAGTTCAAGTTTCAATTTAAATAGGTTATTCATCATCATATATTAAGGGGTCTTGTCGTCCCCTGTCGTTGCAGCAACCTCCAGTACTCTATGGCTCCAATTCTTCAGTTGGTCTGTATATCTTCCCCTAGGACGCCCTCGCTGGCCTTTGCCCTCAAGCTTGCCCTCTATAATTGTAAGGAGGAGTCCTTCATGTCTTAGAATGTGTCCTAAGCACTTGGCTCTTCTGTTTGCTATGGTTCTTATGATAGCTCGGGTTTCTTTAGCCATTCGTAAAACCTCTTCATTTGTTCTTTTCTCTGTCCAGCTAATTTTTAGCATCCTACGCCAGCACCACATTTCAAAGGCTTCCAAACGCTCTATGTCTTTAGTTGTCATGTTCCAGCTCTCGCAGCTATACAATGCAATACTCCATACAAGTGTTTTGATAAGTTGCTTCCTTACTCGTATGTTGATTTTGTTGCTGTAAATATTTCTATTTGTTGTGCAAGCTCTTCTTGCAATGGCTATTCTGGTGCGTATTTCCTTATCAATTCTACCTGTTTCTTCAATGATGCTTCCTAGATATGCGAATTGCTTAACTTGTTCCAGTTCATTCCCGTTCAATATTATCTTGATGGCAGGGCTTTCCTTTTTGGCCGTCACAAGTACTTTTGTTTTCTTAACATTAATTTTAAGTTTGTATTTTTGAAAAATTCTGTTCATGGTTTCTAGGTTCGCCTGTAGCCATTCTTCAGATTCCGTTATTAGGGCAATATCATCTGCAAATCGGATCCACGGTATATTATTTCCATTTATCTTGACTCCTATGGAGAATTCTCTAATTTTGTGCGTGAAATAGGTTATTAAGCCATTTAAATACTCTTCTATTAACACTTGGTATATAGGAAGCTCTTTGTAGTTGGAAATACCTAACCGACTACAGATCCTATCTCAACTAACTACTAGATAACTATCTAGTTCTACTTCTAACTATCTAGTACCTTCTCTTCTAAGGAAGTATCTTGAGGTCTCCTTCTTTAGACACCTTGTTTTTACTGTCAGAGTCGTGGACTGTTTCCACAATGCTTGACTCTGTTACTGTAAATAGCCTGGTTCTAGAAGCCGAGCGGGTGACGACTTATGAAAAGCCTACGTCAAGGGAGTGTGACTCATTGGTGCCATCTCTGGAGTTTGTGTCATAGATCGTGAACCCTACCCCAACCATTGGCTGCGTGATGTATGAAAGAAGAATTGTGTTAGATATTATGCTTGTGTAGAGGTGGGCACTATTAATGTTAATATTTTATCGTTAACTAGATTAAAAAAAAAATCATGAGAAAATATATTTTTTTTTCTCAGGGTTTTTGGGGAACTGTAGGGTTTTTCCTATCCTAGAACTGCTTTGGTTGGAAGAACCAAATGAACTGAAGGATTTTCCCTACAATATGCTTGCTTTGACAGTTTTTCACTATCTCATATAAATAAAACGTAAAGACTCACATCTCAGGAATTCTTTATTCACGCACAAAAATCAGGGTAACTAAATACTCTTAATGCTGATAGAACTTTCACTTTAGAACAAAACTCACATCGACGTACTCGTATACCGTGCAGAATTAATTACTGCAAATTGTGGCAGATACCACAACCAGAGTCAGAGTCCGAGTCAGAGTCCGAGTCAGAGTCCGAGTCAGAGTCCGAGTCAGAGTCCGAGTCCGAGTCAGAGTCCGAGTCCGAGTCCGAGTCCGAGTCCGAGTCCGAGTCCGAGTCCGAGTCCGAGTCCGAGTCCGAGTCCGAGTCCGAGTCCGAGTCCGAGTCCGAGTCCCAGTCCGAATCAGAGTCCGAGTCCGAGTCCGAGTCCGAGTCCGAGTCCGAGTCCGAGTCCGAGTCCGAGTCCGAGTCCGAGTCAGAGTCCGAGTCAGAGTCCGAGTCAGAGTCCAAGTCAGAGTCCGAGTCAGAGTCCGAGTCAGAGTCCGAGTCAGAGTCCGAGTCCGAATCAGAGTCCGAGTCAGAGTTCGAGTCAGAGTTGGAGTCAGAGTTCGAGTCAGAGTTCGAGTTCGAGTTCGAGTTCGAGTTCGAGTCTGAGTTCGAGTTCGAGTTCGAGTTAGAGTTAGAGTTAGAGTTAGAGTTAGAGTTAGAGTTAGAGTTAGTGTTATAGTTAGAGTTAGAGTTAGAGTTAGAGTTAGAGTTAGAGTTAGAGTTAGAGTTCGAGTTCGAGTTCGAGTTCGAGTTCGAGTTCGAGTCCGAGTCCGAGTCCGAGTCCGAGTTCGAGTCCGAGTTAGAGTTAGAGTTAGAGTTAGAGTTAGAGTTAGAGTTAGAGTTAGAGTTAGAGTTAGAGTTAGAGTTAGAGTTAGAGTTAGAGTTAGAGTTAGAGTTAGAGTTAGAGTTAGAGTTAGAGTTAGAGTTAGAGTTAGAGTTCGAGTTCGAGTCCGAGTCCGAGTCCGAGTCCGAGTCCGAGTCCGAGTCCGAGTCCGAGTCCGAGTCCGAGTCCGAGTCCGAGTCCGAGTCCGAGTCCGAGTCCGAGTCCGAGTCCGAGTCCGAGTCCGAGTCCGAGTCCGAGTCCGAGTCCGAGTCCGAGTCCGAGTCCGAGTCCGAGTCCGAGTCCGAGTCCGAGTCCGAGTCCGAGTCCGAGTCCGAGTCCGAGTCCGAGTCCGAGTCCGAGTCCGAGTCCGAGTCCGAGTCCGAGTCCGAGTCCGAGTCCGAGTCCGAGTCCGAGTCCGAGTCCGAGTCCGAGTCCGAGTCCGAGTCCGAGTCCGAGTCCGAGTCCGAGTCCGAGTCCGAGTCCGAGTCCGAGTCCGAGTCCGAGTCCGAGTCCGAGTCCGAGTCCGAGTCCGAGTCCGAGTCCGAGTCCGAGTCCGAGTCCGAGTCCGAGTCCGAGTCCGAGTCCGAGTCCGAGTCCGAGTCCGAGTCCGAGTCCGAGTCCGAGTCCGAGTCCGAGTCCGAGTCCGAGTCCGAGTCCGAGTCCGAGTCCGAGTCCGAGTCCGAGTCCGAGTCCGAGTCCGAGTCCGAGTCCGAATCAGAGTCAGAGTCCGAGTGAGAGTCAGAGTCCGAGTCCGAGTCCGAGTCCGAGTCCGAGTCCGAGTCAGAGTCCGAGTCAGAGTCCGAGTCAGAGTCCGAGTCAGAGTCCGAGTCAGAGTCCGAGTCAGAGTCCGAGTCAGAGTCCGAGTCAGAGTCCGAGTCAGAGTCCGAGTCAGAGTCCGAGTCAGAGTCCGAGTCCGAGTCCGAGTCCGAGTCCGAGTCCGAGTCCGAGTCCGAGTCCGAGTCCGAGTCCGAGTCCGAGTCCGAGTCCGAGTCCGAATCCGAGTCCGAGTCCGAGTCCGAGTCCGAGTCCGAGTCCGAGTCCGAGTCCGAGTCCGAGTCCGAGTCCGACTCAGAGTCAGAGTTCGAGTTCGAGTTCGAGTCAGAGTTCGAGTCCGAGTTAGAGTTAGAGTAAGAGTTAGAGTTAGAGTAAGAGTTAGAGTTAGAGTAAGAGTTAGAGTTAGAGTTAGAGTTAGAGTTAGAGTTAGAGTTAGAGTTAGATTTAGAGTTAGAGTTCGAGTTCGAGTTCGAGTTCGAGTTCGAGTCCGAGTCCGAGGCCGAGTCCGAGTTCGAGTCCGAGTTAGAGTTAGAGTTAGAGTTAGAGTTAGAGTTAGAGTTAGAGTTAGAGTTCGAGTTCGAGTTCGAGTCCGAGTTCGAGTCCGAGTCCGAGTCCGAGTCCGAGTCCGAGTCCGAGTCCGAGTCCGAGTCCGAGTCCGAGTCCGAGTCCGAGTCCGAGTCCGAGTCCGAGTCCGAGTCCGAGTCCGAGTCCGAGTCCGAGTCCGAGTCCGAGTCCGAGTCCGAGTCCGAGTCCGAGTCCGAGTCCGAGTCCGAGTCCGAGTCCGAGTCCGAGTCCGAGTCCGAGTCCGAGTCCGAGTCCGAGTCCGAGTCCGAGTCCGAGTCCGAGTCCGAGTCCGAGTCCGAGTCCGAGTCCGAGTCCGAGTCCGAGTCCGAGTCCGAGTCCGAGTCCGAGTCCGAGTCCGAGTCCGAGTCCGAGTCCGAGTCCGAGTCCGAGTCCGAGTCCGAGTCCGCGTCAGAGTCAGAGTTCGAGTTCGAGTTCGAGTTCAAGTTTCAATTTAAATAGGTTATTCATCATCATATATTAAGGGGTCTTGTCGTCCCCTGTCGTTGCAGCAACCTCCAGTACTCTCTGTCTTGGGCCTTGGTCTTCATCACCTGGTACGATCCACTATGGCTCCAATTCTTTAGTTGGTCTGTATATCTTCCCCTAGGACGCCCTCGCTGGCGTTTGCCCTCAAGCTTGCCCTCTATAATTGTAAGGAGGAGTCCTTCATGTCTTAGAATGTGTCCTAAGCACTTGGCTCTTCTGTTTGCTATGGTTCTTATGATAGCTCGGGTTTCTTTAGCCATTCGTAAAACCTCTTCATTTGTTCTTTTCTCTGTCCAGCTAATTTTTAGCATCCTACGCCAGCACCACATTTCAAAGGCTTCCAAACGCTCTATGTCTTTAGTTGTCATGTTCCAGCTCTCGCAGCTATACAATGCAATACTCCATACAAGTGTTTTGATAAGTTGCTTCCTTACTCGTATGTTGATTTTGTTGCTGTAAATATTTCTATTTGTTGTGAAAGCTCTTCTTGCAATGGCTATTCTGGTGCGTATTTCCTTATCAATTCTACCTGTTTCTTCAATGATGCTTCCTAGATATGCGAATTGCTTAACTTGTTCCAGTTCATTCCCGTTCAATATTATCTTGATGGCAGGGCTTTCCTTTTTGGCCGTCACAAGTACTTTTGTTTTCTTAACATTAATTTTAAGTTTGTATTTTTGAAAAATTCTGTTCATGGTTTCTAGGTTCGCCTGTAGCCATTCTTCAGATTCCGTTATTAGGGCAATATCATCTGCAAATCGGATCCACGGTATATTATTTCCATTTATCTTGACTCCTATGGAGAATTCTCTAATTTTGTGCGTGAAATAGGTTATTAAGCCATTTAAATACTCTTCTATTAACACTTGGTATATAGGAAGCTCTTTGTAGTTGGAAATACCTAACCGACTACAGATCCTATCTCAACTAACTACTAGATAACTATCTAGTTCTACTTCTAACTATCTAGTACCTTCTCTTCTAAGGAAGTATCTTGAGGTCTCCTTCTTTAGACACCTTGTTTTTACTGTCAGAGTCGTGGACTGTTTCCACAATGCTTGACTCTGTTACTGTAAATAGCCTGGTTCTAGAAGCCGAGCGGGTGACGACTTATGAAAAGCCTACGTCAAGGGAGTGTGACTCATTGGTGCCATCTCTGGAGTTTGTGTCATAGATCGTGAACCCTACCCCAACCATTGGCTGCGTGATGTATGAAAGAAGAATTGTGTTAGATATTATGCTTGTGTAGAGGTGGGCACTATTAATGTAAATATTTTATCGTTAACTAGATTAAAAAAAAATTCATGAGAAAATATATTTTTTTTTCTCAGGGTTTTTGGGGAACTGTAGGGTTTTTCCTATCCTAGGCCTGCTTTGGTTGGAAGAACCAAATGAACTGAAGGATTTTCCCTACAATATGCTTGCTTTGACAGTTTTTCACTATCTCATATAAATAAAACGTAAAGACTCACATCTCAGGAATTCTTTATTCACGCACAAAAATCAGGGTAACTAAATACTCTTAATGCTGATAGAACTTTCACTTTAGAACAAAACTCACATCGACGTACTCGTATACCGTGCAGAATTAATTACTGCAAATTGTGGCAGATACCACAACCAGAGTCAGAGTCCGAGTCAGAGTCCGAGTCAGAGTCCGAGTCAGAGTCCGAGTCAGAGTCCGAGTCAGAGTCCGAGTCCGAGTCCGAGTCCGAGTCCGAGTCCGAGTCCGAGTCCGAGTCCGAGTCCGAGTCCGAGTCCGAGTCCGAGTCCGAGTCCGAGTCCGAGTCCGAGTCCGAGTCCGAGTCCGAATCAGAGTCCGAGTCCGAGTCCGAGTCCGAGTCCGAGTCCGAGTCCGAGTCCGAGTCCGAGTCCGAGTCCGAGTCAGAGTCCGAGTCAGAGTCCGAGTCAGAGTCCAAGTCAGAGTCCGAGTCAGAGTCCGAGTCAGAGTCCGAGTCAGAGTCCGAGTCAAAATCAGAGTCCGAGTCAGAGTTCGAGTCAGAGTTGGAGTCAGAGTTCGAGTCAGAGTTCGAGTTCGAGTTCGAGTTCGAGTTCGAGTCCGAGTTCGAGTTCGAGTTCGAGTTAGAGTTAGAGTTAGAGTTAGAGTTAGAGTTAGAGTTAGAGTTAGAGTTATAGTTAGAGTTAGAGTTAGAGTTAGAGTTAGAGTTAGAGTTAGAGTTAGAGTTAGAGTTAGAGTTAGAGTTAGAGTTAGAGTTAGAGTTAGAGTTAGAGTTAGAGTTAGAGTTAGAGTTCGAGTTCGAGTTCGAGTCCGAATTCGAGTCCGAGTCCGAGTCCGAGTCCGAGTCCGAGTCCGAGTCTGAGTCCGAGTCCGAGTCCGAGTCCGAGTCCGAGTCCGAGTCCGAGTCCGAGTCCGAGTCCGAGTCCGAGTCCGAGTCCGAGTCCGAGTCCGAGTCCGAGTCCGAGTCCGAGTCCGAGTCCGAGTCCGAGTCCGAGTCCGAGTCCGAGTCCGAGTCCGAGTCCGAGTCCGAGTCCGAGTCCGAGTCCGAGTCCGAGTCCGAGTCCGAGTCCGAGTCCGAGTCCGAGTCCGAGTCCGAGTCCGAGTCCGAGTCCGAGTCCGAGTCCGAGTCCGAGTCCGAGTCCGAGTCCGAGTCCGAGTCCGAGTCCGAGTCCGAGTCCGAGTCCGAGTCCGAGTCCGAGTCCGAATCAGAGTCAGAGTCCGAGTCAGAGTCAGAGTCCGAGTCTGAGTCTGAGTCCGAGTCAGAGTCCGAGTCAGAGTCCGAGTCAGAGTCCGAGTCAGATTCCGAGTCAGAGTCCGAGTCAGAGTCCGAGTCCGAGTCAGAGTCCGAGTCAGAGTTCGAGTCAGAGTTGGACTCAGATTTCGAGTCAGAGTTCGAGTTCGAGTTCGAGTTCGAGTTCGAGTCCGAGTTCGAGTTCGAGTTCGAGTTCGAGTTCGAGTTCGAGTCCGAGTCCGAGTCCGAGTCCGAGTCCGAGTCCGAGTCCGAGTCAGAGTCAGAGTTCGAGTTCGATTTCGAGTTCGAGTTCGAGTTCAAGTTTCAATTTAAATAGGTAATTCATCATCATATATTAAGGGGTCTTGTCGTCCCCTGTCGTTGCAGCAACCTCCAGTACTCTCTGTCTTGGGCCTTGGTCTTCATCACCTGGTACGATCCACTATGGCTCCAATTCTTTAGTTGGTCTGTATATCTTCCCCTAGGACGCCCTCGCTGGCGTTTGCCCTCAAGCTTGCCCTCTATAATTGTAAGGAGGAGTCCTTCATGTCTTAGAATGTGTCCTAAGCACTTGGCTCTTCTGTTTGCTATGGTTCTTATGATAGCTCGGGTTTCTTTAGCCATTCGTAAAACCTCTTCATTTGTTCTTCGTCTGTCCAGCTAATTTTTAGCATCCTACGCCAGCACCACATTTCAAAGGCTTCCAAACGCTCTATGTCTTTAGTTGTCATGTTCCAGCTCTCGCAGCTATACAATGCAATACTCCATACAAGTGTTTTGATAAGTTGCTTCCTTACTCGTATGTTGATTTTGTTGCTGTAAATATTTCTATTTGTTGTGAAAGCTCTTCTTGCAATGGCTTTTCTGGTGCGTATTTCTTTATCAATTCTACCTGTTTCTTCAATGATGCTTCCTAGATATGCGAATTGCTTAACTTGTTCCAGTTCATTCCCGTTCAATATTATCTTTATGGCAGAGCTTTCCTTTTTGGCCGTCACAAGTACTTTTGTTTTCTTAACATTAATTTTAAGTTTGTATTTTTGAAAAATTCTGTTCATGGTTTCTAGGTTCGCCTGTAGCCATTCTTCAGATTCCGTTATTAGGGCAATATCATCTGCAAATCGGATCCACGGTATATTATTTCCATTTATCTTGACTCCTATGGAGAATTCTCTAATTTTGTGCGTGAAATAGGTTATTAAGCCATTTAAATACTCTTCTATTAACACTTGGTATATAGGAAGCTCTTTGTAGTTGGAAATACCTAACCGACTACAGATCCTATCTCAACTAACTACTAGATAACTATCTAGTTCTACTTCTAACTATCTAGTACCTTCTCTTCTAAGGAAGTATCTTGAGGTCTCCTTCTTTAGACACCTTGTTTTTACTGTCAGAGTCGTGGACTGTTTCCACAATGCTTGACTCTGTTACTGTAAATAGCCTGGTTCTAGAAGCCGAGCGGGTGACGACTTATGAAAAGCCTACGTCAAGGGAGTGTGACTCATTGGTGCCATCTCTGGAGTTTGTGTCATAGATCGTGAACCCTACCCCAACCATTGGCTGCGTGATGTATGAAAGAAGAATTGTGTTAGATATTATGCTTGTGTAGAGGTGGGCACTATTAATGTAAATATTTTATCGTTAACTAGATTAAAAAAAAATACATGAGAAAATATATTTTTTTTTCTCAGGGTTTTTGGGGAACTGTAGGGTTTTTCCTATCCTAGGCCTGCTTTGGTTGGAAGAACCAAATGAACTGAAGGATTTTCCCTACAATATGCTTGCTTTGACAGTTTTTCACTATCTCATATAAATAAAACGTAAAGACTCACATCTCAGGAATTCTTTATTCACGCACAAAAATCATGGTAACTAAATACTCTTAATGCTGATAGAACTTTCACTTTAGAACAAAACTCACATCGACGTACTCGTATACCATGCAGAATTAATTACTGCAAATTGTGGCAGATACCACAACCAGAGTCAGAGTCCGAGTCAGAGTCCGAGTCAGAGTCCGAGTCAGAGTCCGAGTCAGAGTCCGAGTCAGAGTCCGAGTCAGAGTCCGAGTCAGAGTCCGAGTCAGAGTCCGAGTCAGAGTCCGAGTCAGAGTCCGAGTCAGAGTCCGAGTCAGAGTCCGAGTCAGAGTCCGAGTCAGAGTCCGAGTCCGAGTCAGAGTCCGAGTCCGAGTCCGAGTCCGAGTCCGAGTCCGAGTCCGAGTCCGAGTCCGAGTCCGAGTCCGAGTCCGAGTCCGAGTCCGAGTCCGAGTACAAGTCCGAGTCCGAGTCCGAGTCCGAGTCCGAGTCCGAGTCCGAGTCCGAGTCCGAAGCAGAGTCTGAGTCCGAGTCCGAGTCCGAGGCCGAGTCCGAGTCCGAGTCCGAGTCCGAGTCCGAGTCCGAGTCCGAGTCCGAGTCCGAGTCCGAGTCCGAGTCCGAGTCCGAGTCCGAGTCCGAGTCCGAGTCCGAGTCAGAGTCCGAGTCAGAGTCCGAGTCAGAGTCCCAGTCAGAGTCCGAGTCAGAGTCCGAGTCAGAGTCAGAGTCCGAGTCAGAGTCCGAGTCCGAGTCAGAGTCCGAGTCAGAGTTCGAGTCAGAGTTGGAGTCAGAGTTCGAGTCAGAGTTCGAGTTCGAGTTCGAGTTCGAGTTCGAGTCCGAGTTCGAGTTCGAGTTCGAGTTCGAGTTCGAGTTCGAGTTCGAGTTCGAGTCCGAGTCCGAGTCCGAGTCCGAGTCCGAGTTCGAGTCCGAGTTCGAGTCCGAGTTCGAGTCCGAGTCCGAGTTCGAGTTAGAGTTAGAGTTAGAGTTAGAGTTAGAGTTAGAGTTAGAGTTAGTGTTTAATATTTATGCTTCGGAACGCACCGGTTTTCCCGATTACTCGCGGATCGACCGCGAGTAATCGGGACATCGCTAAGCGGAAACGGACCACAGCTGTCACTCGTATCGAAACGAGAGGAGAAATTGGAGGTTTTTTTTTCTCGTCGGGAGAACAAACATGTCTGCTCAGGCATCGGGCCATTGATTGTAATTCGGTGTAACAATTACCAAATACAGGCGTCGGGCCTGGTCGGAGTGCTCATCATAAACATCGTCGGGAAATAAGTAGATTCGCGTCAGAGGTTGAGTGATTTGTGTTGTGAAGGACATCGTCGTATCTGACGGCGATTCCACGTGTCGGCAGGCAGCACGCCGGCGACAGCGTCGGGCAGCGACAGCGAAACGATAGTGATTCGGTTCCTATCCTATTCCAATTGTGCCCTTATCCCGTATTCCTGTCTCGAATCGAGCTTTCGATTTCCGGTCTACGACGATAAGGTAAGGTAACAATCACTTCTTTTCTCCCGTGCTGGCAAAAACCCAGCCTCCTCAAGATTCCACGCCGCTCGGTTGAGGCGTGGAATTAATCATTTTTGGTAGCAGGCGCGGTTTTCCTAGTGGGAAATCACCGATTCACGGACGGTTGTAGGGTTGTTGGCATATTGTAGTTGGGAGAAAAGAATATCTCAGATTGGCCGGCAAGTCGGCAATGAGTCTGTGGTCGGTACCACAATTAAAGTTAATTTTCGGTTTGTGAAAGTATAAGTGTAAATTTAGTTAACAATTATTTTATTTATTTTTATTTATTTATCTTTATTTAGAAACAAACAGTCTCTTATATAATACAATGTTACATTATAAAAATTATTATAAATTTGTATTCGGAAACTACTGTTTGTGCGCATAAAAGATTGAACAGTCATTCTGCGAAGTAACTAGATTGTATTACTTGCGGTAGAACGTCGGGTTCTATAGTACTGCAGTGTTATTTCGGTTTACACAGCAGGGTCGGGCTATTTAAGGGGTATTAAGCTGATTTTGCTGACCTCAAAATAGTTTTTTTTATAATAACCTTTTGTGTGTTATTTGTATTGTACCATATGGTGGCATTCTCTAATTGATTTAGAGTGTATATTATAAGGTGTATGTCCACAGGGCGACCATATGAAATATTGTTTAGGATTTAATTGTTTTAGTGGTTGCCTTGGTTTACCTTGGTACCTTACAACTTAGTTTTAATTTCTGTGCCCAGCGCTGATGGGCAAGTGCTGGTCTCTGGCTGTGCTTAGTTCGGTAGTGAAGCATAGGACCAGAAACAATTGAATCGGTAACCATGGCACTTTCGCCCTTGACGGTACTGCGGTATGGTGTCCGTGAGGAGATGAGATGGCTCGCCCATACTCACAAGTATGTTGAGCGACCTGACATGGACGATGTCCTGCTCAAGCGTGTGGAGGACGCAATGACACGCGTCGGGAAGGTGTGTCGGCTGGCTGCGGAGGCTGAAGCCCTCGGGCTTACGGATGAGGCCTCGGTGGCTGCAGTGAAGCAGCTCTGCGCGGATGCTGACCAAGCGATGGAGTGCTTGGGCGACATCGAGCGTCGCGCCGAAAAAATTAAGCGGTCGCGTCGGGATGACCGCGGGGAGGGTAGCGGAGACCCGCCCCCTAAGGGTGTTGTTGGACGGCTGCCACACCTGGAGATTCCGGCCTTCGGTGGGGCAATTGATGAGTGGCCGGCATTCATCAATTTATTCGATAGTCTGGTCCACGGTCGGGACGACCTGGACAACGCCTACAAGTTGGCCCAACTATTGATGGCACTGCGGGGTGAACCGAAGGAGTTGGTCGGTCACCTAACGGTCACGGTGGGCAATTATGAGATTGCCCGGGCCATATTGTTTGACCGCTACCAACACAAACGGCGGTTGATTGATGCGCAGCTGGGGAAGCTGTTTAGCATCCCAAGAGTAATCCGGGATGTTGACATCCGGGTACAGGTGCTCAAACCTGTGCTGGTGGCCACTAAGGCCCTTCAGAACCTTGGTCTGCCGGTAGACTAATGGTCATATATCGTGTTATATATGGTTTTGTCACGGTTGCCTGCAGCTGTTCAAAGTCGGAGTCCGAGTCCGAGTCCGAGTCCGAGTCCGAGTCCGAGTCCTAGTCCGGGTCCGAGTCCGAGTCCGAGTCCGAGTCCGAGTTCGAGTCCGGGTTCGAGTTCGAGTTCGAGTCCGAGTCCGAGTCCGAGTTAGAGTTAGAGTTATAGTTAGAGTTAGAGTTAGAGTAAGAGTTAGAGTTAGAGTTAGAGTTAGAGTTAGAGTTAGAGTTAGAGTTAGAGTTAGAGTTAGAGTTAGAGTTAGAGTTAGAGTTAGAGGAATTCAAGTTCGAGTTCGAGTTCGAGTTCGAGTTCGAGTTCGAGTTCAAGTTCGAGTTCTGCGAGTTCGAGTTCAAGTTTCAATTTAAATAGGTTATTCATCATCATATATTAAGGGGTCTTGTCGTCCCCTGTCGTTGCAGCAACCTTCAGTACTCTCTGTCTTGGGCCTTGGTCTTCATCTCCTGGTACGATCCACTATGGCTCCAATTCTTTAGTTGGTCTGTATATCTTCCCCTCGGACGCCCTCGCTTGCGTTTGCCCTCAAGCTTGCCCTCTATAATTGTAAGGAGGAGTCCTTCATGTCTTAGAATGTGTCCTAAGCACTTGGCTCTTCTGTTTGCTATGGTTCTTATGATAGCTCGAGTCCGAGTCCGAGTCCGAGTCCGAGTCCGAGTCCGAGTCCGAGTCCCAGTCCGAGTCCGAGTCAGAGTCAGAGTCAGAGTCAGAGTCAGAGTCCGAGTCAGAGTCCGAGTCCGAGTCCGAGTCCGAGTCCGAGTTCGAGTCCGAGTCCGAGTCCGAGTCCGAGTCCGAGTCCGAGTCCGAGTCCGATTCCGAGTCCGAGTCCGAGTCCGAGTCCGAGTCCGAGTCCGAGTCCGAGTCCGAGTCCAAATCCGAGTCCGAGTCCGGGTCCGAGTTCGAGTCCGAGTTCGAGTCCGAGTTCGAGCTCGAGTCCGAGTTCGAGTTAGAGTTAGAGTTAGAGTTAGAGTTAGAGTTTGAGTTAGAGTTAGAGTTAGAGTTAGAGTTAGAGTTAAAGTTAGAGTTAGAGTTAGAGTTAGAGTTAGAGTTAGAGTTAGAGTTAGAGTTAGAGTTAGAGTTAGAGTTAGAGTTAGAGTTAGAGTTAGAGTTAGAGTTAGAGTTAGAGTTAGAGTTAGAGTTAGAGTTAGAGTTAGAGTTAGAGTTAGAGTTAGAGTTAGAGTTAGAGTTAGAGTTAGAGTAAGAGTTAGAGTTAGAGTTAGAGTTAGAGTTAGAGTTAGAGTTAGAGTTAGAGTTAGAGTAAGAGTTAGAGTTAGAGTTAGAGTAAGAGTTAGAGTTAGAGTTAGGGTTAGGGTAAGGGTTAGAGTTAGTGTTAGAGTTAGAGTTAGAGTTAGAGTTAGAGTTAGAGTTAGAGTTAGAGTTAGAGTTAGAGTTAGAGTTAGAGTTAGAGTTAGAGTTAGAGTTAGAGTTAGAGTTAGAGTTAGAGTTAGAGTTAGAGTTAGAGTTAGAGTTAGAGTTAGAGTTAGAGTTAGAGTTAGAGTTAGAGTTAGAGTTAGAGTTAGAGTTAGAGTTAGAGTTAGAGTTAGAGTTAGAGTTAGAGTTAGAGTTAGAGTAAGAGTTAGAGTTAGAGTTAGAGTTAGAGTTAGAGTTAGAGTTAGAGTTAGAGTTAGAGTTAGAGTTAGAGTTAGAGTTAGAGTTAGAGTTAGAGTTAGAGTTAGAGTTAGAGTTAGAGTTAGAGTTAGAGTTAGAGTTAGTGTTTAATATTTATGCTTCGGAACGCACCGGTTGTCCCGATTACTCGCGGTCGATCCGCGAGTAATCGGGACATCGCTAAGCGGAAACGGACCGCAGCTGTCACTCGTATCGAAACGAGAGGAGAAATTGGAGGTTTTTTTTCTCGTCGGGAGAACAAACATGTCTGCTCAGGCATCGGGCCATTGATTGTAATTCGGTGTAACAATTACCAAATACAGGCGTCGGGCCTGGTCGGAGTGCTCATCATAAACATCGTCGGGAAATAAGTAGATTCGCGTCGGCGGTTGAGTGATTTGTGTTGTGAAGGACATCGTCGTATCTGACGGCGATTCCACGTGTCGGCAGGCAGCACGCCGGCGACAGCGTCGGGCAGCGACAGCGAAACGATAGTGATTCGGTTCCTATCCTATTCCAATTGTGCCCTTATCCCGTATTCCTGTCTCGAATCGAGCTTTCGATTTCCGGTCTACGACGACAAGGTAAGGTAACAATCACTTCTTTTCTCCCGTGCTGGCAAAAACCCAGCCCCCTCAAGATTCCACGCCGTTCGGTTGAGGCGTGGAATTAATCATTTTTGGTAGCAGGCGCGGTTTTCCTAGTGGGAAATCACCGATTCACGGACGGTTGTAGGGTTGTTGCCATATTGTAGTTGGGAGAAAAGAATATCTCAGATTGGCCGGCAAGTCGGCAATGAGTCTGTGGTCGGTACCACAATTAAAGTTAATTTTCGGTTTGTGAAAGTATAAGTGTAAATTTAGTTAACAATTATTTTATTTATTTTTATTTATTTATCTTTATTTAGAAACAAACAGTCTCTTATATAATACAATGTTACATTATAAAAATTATTATAAATTTGTAGTCGGAAACTACTGTTTGTGCGCATAAAAGATTGAACAGTCATTCTGCAAGTAACTAGATTGTATTACTTGCGGTAGAACGTCGGGTTCTATAGTACTGCAGTGTTATTTCGGTTTACACAGCAGGGTCGGGCTATTTAAGGGGTATTAAGCTGATTTTGCTGACCTCAAAAGAAGTGTGGGTCATATCGAAGGGGCCACTTCTAGAAAAATAGTTTTTTTTATAATAACCTTTTGTGTGTTATTTGTATTGTACCATATGGTGGCATTCTCTAATTGATTTAGAGTGTATATTATAAGGTGTATGTCCAAAGGGCGACCATATTAAATATTGTTTAGGATTTAATTGTTTTAGTGGTTGCCTTGGTTTACCTTGGTACCTTACAACTTAGTTTTAATTTCTGTGCCCAGCGCTGACGGGCAAGTGCTGGTCTCTGGCTGTGCTTAGTTCGGTAGTGAAGCATAGGACCAGAAACAATTGAATCGGTAACCATGGCACTTTCGCCCTTGACGGTACTGCAGTATGGTGTCCGTGAGGAGATGAGATGGCTCGCCCATACTCACAAGTATGTGGAGCGACCTGACATGGACGATGTCCTGCTCAAGCGTGTGGAGGACGCAATGACACGCGTCGGGAAGGTGTGTCGGCTGGCTGCGGAGGCTGAAGCCCTCGGGCTTACGGATGAGGCCTCGGTGGCTGCAGTGAAGCAGCTCTGCGCGGATGCTGACCAAGCGATGGAGTGCTTGGGCGACATCGAGCGTCGCGCCGAAAAAATTAAGCGGTCGCGTCGGGATGACCGCGGGGAGGGTAGCGGAGACCCGCCCCCTAAGGGTGTTATTGGACGGCTGCCACACCTGGAGATTCCGGCCTTCGGTGGGGCAATTGATGAGTGGCCGGCATTCATCAATTTATTCGATAGTCTGGTCCACGGTCGGGACGACCTGGACAACGCCTACAAGTTGGCCCAACTATTGATGGCACTGCGGGGTGAACCGAAGGAGTTGGTCGGTCACCTAACGGTCACGGTGGGCAATTATGAGATTGCCCGGGCCATATTGTTTGACCGCTACCAACACAAACGGCGGTTGGTTGATGCGCAGCTGGGGAAGCTGTTTAGCATCCCAAGAGTAACCCGGGATGTTGACATCCGGGTACAGGTGCTCAACCCTGTGCTGGTGGCCACTAAGGCCCTTCAGAACCTTGGTCTGCCGGTAGACTAATGGTCATATATCGTGTTATATATGGTTTTGTCACGGTTGCCTGCAGCTGTTCAAAGTCGGAGTCCGAGTCCGAGTCCGAGTCCGAGTCCGAGTCCGAGTCCGAGTCCTAGTCCGGGTCCGAGTCCGAGTCCGAGTCCGAGTCCGAGTTCGAGTCCGGGTTCGAGTTCGAGTTCGAGTCCGAGTCCGAGTCCGAGTTAGAGTTAGAGTTAGAGTTAGAGTTAGAGTTAGAGTAAGAGTTAGAGTTAGAGTTAGAGTTAGAGTTAGAGTTAGAGTTAGAGTTAGAGTTAGAGTTAGAGTTAGAGTTAGAGTTAGAGTTAGAGTTAGAGTTAGAGTTAGAGTTAGAGTTAGAGTTCGAGTTTGAGTTCGAGTTCGAGTTCGAGTCCGAGTCCGAGTCCGAGTCCGAGTTCGAGTCCGAGTTAGAGTTAGAGTTAGAGTTAGAGTTAGAGTTAGAGTTAGAGTTAGAGTTAGAGTTAGAGTTAGAGTTAGAGTTAGAGTTCGAGTTCGAGTCCGAGTTCGAGTCCGAGTCCGAGTCCGAGTCCGAGTCCGAGTCCGAGTCCGAGTCCGAGTCCGAGTCCGAGTCCGAGTCCGAGTCCGAGTCCGAGTCCGAGTCCGAGTCCGAGTCCGAGTCCGAGTCCGAGTCCGAGTCCGAGTCCGAGTCCGAGTCCGAGTCCGAGTCCGAGTCCGAGTCCGAGTCCGAGTCCGAGTCCGAGTCCGAGTCCGAGTCCGAGTCCGAGTCCGAGTCCGAGTCCGAGTCCGAGTCCGAGTCAGAGTCAGAGTTCGAGTTCGAGTTCGAGTTCGAGTTCGAGTTCGAGTTCGAGTTCAAGTTTCAATTTAAATAGGTTATTCATCATCATATATTAAGGGGTCTTGTCATCCCCTGTCGTTGCAGCAACCTCCAGTACTCTCTGTCTTGGGCCTTGGTCTTCATCACCTGGTACAATCCACTATGGCTCCAATTCTTTAGTTGGTCTGTATATCTTCCCCTAGGACGCCCTCGCTGGCGTTTGCCCTCAAGCTTGCCCTCTATAATTGTAAGGAGGAGTCCTTCATGTCTTAGAATGTGTCCTAAGCACTTGGCTCTTCTGTTTGCTATGGTTCTTATGATAGCTCGGGTTTCTTTAGCCATTCGTAAAACCTCTTCATTTGTTCTTTTCTCTGTCCAGCTAATTTTTAGCATCCTACGCCAGCACCACATTTCAAAGGCTTCCAAACGCTCTATGTCTTTAGTTGTCATGTTCCAGCTCTCGCAGCTATACAATGCAATACTCCATACAAGTGTTTTGATAAGTTGCTTCCTTACTCGTATGTTGATTTTGTTGCTGTAAATATTTCTGTTTGTTGTGAAAGCTCTTCTTGCAATGGCTATTCTGGTGCGTATTTCTTTATCAATTCTACCTGTTTCTTCAATGATGCTTCCTAGATATGCGAATTGCTTAACTTGTTCCAGTTCATTCCCGTTCAATATTATCTTGATGGCAGGACTTTCCTTTTTGGCCGTCACAAGTACTTTTGTTTTCTTAACATTAATTTTAAGTTTGTATTTTTGAAAAATTCTGTTCATGGTTTCTAGGTTCGCCTGTAGCCATTCTTCAGATTCCGTTATTAGGGCAATATCATCTGCAAATCGGATCCACGGTATATTATTTCCATTTATCTTGACTCCTATGGAGAATTCTCTAATTTTGTGCGTGAAATAGGTTATTAAGCCATTTAAATACTCTTCTATTAACACTTGGTATATAGGAAGCTCTTTGTAGTTGGAAATACCTAACCGACTACAGATCCTATCTCAACTAACTACTAGATAACTATCTAGTTCTACTTCTAACTATCTAGTACCTTCTCTTCTAAGGAAGTATCTTGAGGTCTCCTTCTTTAGACACCTTGTAAAAACAAGTAAAAACTGTCAGAGTCGTGGACTGTTTCCACAATGCTTGACTCTGTTACTGTAAATAGCCTGGTTCTAGAAGCCGAGCGGGTGACGACTTATGAAAAGCCTACGTCAAGGGAGTGTGACTCATTGGTGCCATCTCTGGAGTTTGTGTCATAGATCGTGAACCCTACCCCAACCATTGGCTGCGTGATGTATGAAAGAAGAATTGTGTTAGATATTATGCTTGTATAGAGGTGGGCACTATTAATGTAAATATTTTATCGTTAACTAGATTAAAAAAAAATACATGAGAAAATATATATTTTTTTCTCAGGGTTTTTGGGGAACTGTAGGGTATTTCCTATCCTAGGCCTGCTTTGGTTGGAAGAACCAAATGAACTGAAGGATTTTCCCTACAATATGCTTGCTTTGACAGTTTTTCACTATCTCATATAAATAAAACGTAAAGACTCACATCTCAGGAATTCTTTATTCACGCACAAAAATCATGGTAACTAAATACTCTTAATGCTGATAGAACTTTCACTTTAGAACAAAACTCACATCGACGTACTCGTATACCGTGCAGAATTAATTACTGCAAATTGTGGCAGATACCACAACCAGAGTCAGAGTCCGAGTCAGAGTCCGAGTCAGAGTCCGAGTCAGAGTCCGAGGCCAAGTCCGAGTCCGAGTCCGAGTCCGAGTCCGAGTCCGAGTCCGAGTCCGAGTCCGAGTCCGAGTCCGAGTCCGAGTCCGAGTCCGAGTCCGAGTCCGAGTCCGAGTCCGAGTCCGAGTCCGAGTCCGAGTCCGAGTCCGAGTCCGAGTCCGAGTCCGAGTCCGAGTCCGAGTCCGAGTCCGAGTCCGAGTCCGAGTCCGAGTCCGAGTCCGAGTCCGAGTCCGAGTCCGAGTCCGAGTCCGAGTCCGAGTCCGAGTCCGAGTCCGAGTCCGAGTCCGAGTCCGAGTCCGAGTCCGAGTCCGAGTCCGAGTCCGAGTCCGAGTCCGAGTCCGAGTCCGAGTCCGAGTCCGAATCAGAGTCCGAGTCCGAGTCCGAGTCCGAGTCCGAGTCCGAGTCCGAGTCAGAGTCAGAGTCAGAGTCCGAGTCAGAGTCCGAGTCAGAGTCCGAGTCCGAGTCAGAGTCCGAGTCAGAGTTCGAGTCAGAGTTGGAGTCAGAGTTCGAGTCAGAGTTCGAGTTCGAGTTCGAGTTCGAGTTCGAGTCCGAGTTCGAGTTCGAGTTCGAGTTCGAGTTCGAGTTCGAGTTCGAGTTCGAGTCCGAGTCCGAGTCCGAGTCCGAATCCGAGTCCGAGTCCGAGTCCGAGTCCGAGTCCGAGTCCGAGTCCGAGTCCGAGTCCGAGTCCGAGTCCGAGTCCGAGTCCGAGTCCGAGTCCGAGTCCGAGTCCGAGTCAGAGTTCGAGTCAGAGTTGGAGTCAGAGTTCGAGTCAGAGTTCGAGTTCGAGTTCGAGTTCGAGTTCGAGTCCGAGTTCGAGTTCGAGTTCGAGTTCGAGTTCGAGTTCGAGTTCGAGTTCGAGTTCGAGTCCGAGTCCGAGTCCGAGTCCGAATCCGAGTCCGAGTCCGAGTCCGAGTCCGAGTCCGAGTCCGAGTCCGAGTCCGAGTCCGAGTCCGAGTCCGAGTCCGAGTCCGAGTCCGAGTCCGAGTCCGAGTCCGAGTCCGAGTCCGAGTCCGAGTCCGAGTCCGAGTCCGAGTCCGAGTCCGAGTCCGAGTCCGAGTCCGAGTCCGAGTCCGAGTCCGAGTCCGAGTCCGAGTCCGAGTCCGAGTCCGAGTCCGAGTCCGAGTCCGAGTCCGAGTCCGAGACCGAGTCCGAGTCCGAGTCCGAGTCCGAGTCCGAGTCCGAGTCCGAGTCCGAGTCCGAGTCCGAGTCCGAGTCCGAGTCCTAGTCCGAGTCCGAGTCCGAGTCCGAGTTCGAGTCCGAGTCCGAGTTCGAGTTCGAGTTCGAGTTCGAGTTCGAGTTCGAGTTCGAGTTCGAGTTCGAGTTCGAGTTCGAGTTCGAGTCCGAGTCCGAGTCCGAGTCCGAGTCCGAGTCAGAGTTCGAGTCAGAGTTCGAGTTAGAGTTCTAGTTCGAGTTCGAGTTCGAGTTCGAGTCCGAGTCAGAGTTCGAGTTAGAGTTAGAGTTAGAGTTAGAGTTAGAGTTAGAGTTAGAGTTAGAGTTAGAGTTAGAGTTAGAGTTAGAGTTAGAGT
The DNA here is from genome assembly GCA_949825045.1 of Argyresthia goedartella. Taxonomy (NCBI): domain Eukaryota; kingdom Metazoa; phylum Arthropoda; class Insecta; order Lepidoptera; family Argyresthiidae; genus Argyresthia; species Argyresthia goedartella. Next base: position 7,383,658 of record OX463806.1, on the reverse strand, counting down.
TAGAGTTAGAGTTAGAGTTAGAGTTAGAGTTAGAGTAAGAGTTAGAGTTAGAGTTAGGGTTGGGGTTAGGGTTAGAGTTAGTGTTAGAGTTAGAGTTAGAGTTAGAGTTAGAGTTAGAGTTAGAGTTAGAGTTAGAGTTAGAGTTAGAGTTAGAGTTAGAGTTAGAGTTAGAGTTAGAGTTAGAGTTAGAGTTAGAGTTAGAGTTAGAGTTAGAGTTAGAGTTAGAGTTAGAGTTAGAGTTAGAGTTAGAGTTAGAGTTAGAGTTAGAGTTAGTGTTTAATATTTATGCTTCGGAACGCACCGGTTGTCCCGATTACTCGCGGTCGATCCGCGAGTAATCGGGACATCGCTAAGCGGAAACGGACCGCAGCTGTCACTCGTATCGAAACGAGAGGAGAAATTGGAGGTTTTTTTTCTCGTCGGGAGAACAAACATGTCTGCTCAGGCATCGGGCCATTGATTGTAATTCGGTGTAATAATTACCAAATACAGGCGTCGGGCCTGGTTGGAGTGCTCATCATAAACATCGTCGGGAAATAAGTAGATTCGCGTCGGCGGTTGAGTGATTTGTGTTGTGAAGGACATCGTCGTATCTGACGGCGATTCCACGTGTCGGCAGGCAGCACGCCGGCGACAGCGTCGGGCAGCGACAGCGAAACGATAGTGATTCGGTTCCTATCCTATTCCAATTGTGCCCTTATCCCGTATTCCTGTCTCGAATCGAGCTTTCGATTTCCGGTCTACGACGACAAGGTAAGGTAACAATCACTTCTTTTCTCCCGTGCTGGCAAAAACCCAGCCCCCTTAAGATTCCACGCCGTTCGGTTGAGGCGTGGAATTAATCATTTTTGGTAGCAGGCGCGGTTTTCCTAGTGGGAAATCACCGATTCACGGACGGTTGTAGGGTTGTTGCCATATTGTAGTTGGGAGAAAAGAATATCTCAGATTGGCCGGCAAGTCGGCAATGAGTCTGTGGTCGGTACCACAATTAAAGTTAATTTTCGGTTTGTGAAAGTATAAGTGTAAATTTAGTTAACAATTATTTTATTTATTTTTATTTATTTATCTTTATTTAGAAACAAACAGTCTCTTATATAATACAATGTTACATTATAAAAATTATTATAAATTTGTAGTCGGAAACTACTGTTTGTGCGCATAAAAGATTGAACAGTCATTCTGCGAAGTAACTAGATTGTATTACTTGCGGTAGAACGTCGGGTTCTATAGTACTGCAGTGTTATTTCGGTTTACACAGCAGGGTCGGGCTATTTAAGGGGTATTAAGCTGATTTTGCTGACCTCTAACTCTAACTCTAACTCTAACTCTAACTCTAACTCTAACTCTAACTCTAACTCTAACTCTAACTCTAACTCTAACTCTAACTCTAACTCTAACTCTAACTCTAACTCTAACTCTAACTCTAACTCTAACTCTAACTCTAACTCTAACCCTAACCCTAACCCTAACCCTAACTCTAACTCTAACTCTAACTCTAACTCTAACTCTAACTCTAACTCTAACTCTAACTCTAACTCTAACTCGAACTCGAACTCTAACTCTAACTCTAACTCTAACTCTAACTCTAACTCTAACTCTAACTCTAACTTTAACTCTAACTCTAACTCTAACTCTAACTCTAACTCTAACTCTAACTCTAACTCTAACTCTAACTCTAACTCTAACTCTAACCCTAACCCTAACCCTAACCCTAACCCTAACTCTAACTCTAACTCTAACTCTAACTCTAACTCTAACTCTAACTCTAACTCTAACTCTAACTCTAACTCTAACTCTAACTCTAACTCTAACTCTAACTCTAACTCTAACTCTAACTCTAACTCTAACTCTAACTCTAACTCTAACTCTAACTCTAACTCTTACTCGAACTCGGACTCGGACTCAAACTCGAACTCGAACTCGGACTCAAACTCGGACCCGGACTCGGACTCGGACTCGGACTCGGACTCGGACTCGGACTCGGACTCTGACTCGGACTCTGACTCTGGTTGTGGTATCTGCCACAATTTAGTCGGAAACTACTGTTTGTGCGCATAAAAGATTGAACAGTCATTCTGCGAAGTAACTAGATTGTATTAATTGCGGTAGAACGTCGGGTTCTATAGTACTGCAGTGTTATTTCGGTTTACACAGCAGGGTCGGGCTATTTAAGGGGTATTAAGCTGATTTTGCTGACCTCAAAAGAAGTGTGGGTCATATCGGTGGGGCCACTTTTAGAAAAATAGTTTTTTTTTATAATAACCTTTTGTGTGTTATTTGTATTGTACCATATGGTGGCATTCTCTAATTGATTTAGAGTGTATATTATAAGGTGTATGTCCACAGGGCGACCATATTAAATATTGTTTAGGATTTAATTGTTTTAGTGGTTGCCTTGGTTTACCTTGGTACCTTACAACTTAGTTTTAATTTCTGTGCCCAGCGCTGACGGGCAAGTGCTGGTCTCTGGCTGTGCTTAGTTCGGTAGTGAAGCATAGGACCAGAAACAATTGAATCGGTAACCATGGCACTTTCGCCCTTGACGGTACTGCGGTATGGTGTCCGTGAGGAGATGAGATGGCTCGCCCATACTCACAAGTATGTGGAGCGACCTGACATGGACGATGTCCTGCTCAAGCGTGTGGAGGACGCAATGACACGCGTCGGGAAGGTGTGTCGGCTGGCTGCGGAGGCTGAAGCCCTCGGGCTTACGGATGAGGCCTCGGTGGCTGCAGTGAAGCAGCTCTGCGCGGATGCTGACCAAGCGATGGAGTGCTTGGGCGACATCGAGCGTCGCGCCGAAAAAATTAAGCGGTCGCGTCGGGATGACCGCGGGGAGGGTAGCGGAGACCCGCCCCCTAAGGGTGTTGTTGGACGGCTGCCACACCTGGAGATTCCGGCCTTTGGTGGGGCAATTGATGAGTGGCCGGCATTCATCAATTTATTCGATAGTCTGGTCCACGGTCGGGACGACCTGGACAACGCCTGCAAGTTGGCCCAACTATTGATGGCACTGCGGGGTGAACCGAAGGAGTTGGTCGGTCACCTAACGGTCACGGTGGGCAATTATAAGATTGCCCGGGCCATATTGTTTGACCGCTACCAACACAAACGGCGGTTGGTTGATGCGCAGCTGGGGAAGCTGTTTAGCATCCCAAGAGTAACCCGAGATGTTGACATCCGGGTACAGGTGCTCAACCCTGTGCTGGTGGCCACTAAGGCCCTTCAGAACCTTGGTGTGCCGGTAGACTAATGGTCATATATCGTGTTATATATGGTTTTGTCACGGTTGCCTGCAGCTGTTCAAAGTCGGAGTCCGAGTCCGAGTCCGAGTCCGAGTCCGAGTCCGAGTCCTAGTCCGGGTCCGAGTCCGAGTCCGAGTCCGAGTCCGAGTTCGAGTCCGGGTTCGAGTTCGAGTTCGAGTCCGAGTCCGAGTCCGAGTTAGAGTTAGAGTTAGAGTTAGAGTTAGAGTTAGAGTAAGAGTTAGAGTTAGAGTTAGAGTTAGAGTTAGAGTTAGAGTTAGAGTTAGAGTTAGAGTTAGAGTTAGAGTTAGAGGAATTCAAGTTCGAGTTCGAGTTCGAGTTCGAGTTCGAGTTCAAGTTCGAGTTCTGCGAGTTCGAGTTCAAGTTTCAATTTAAATAGGTTATTCATCATCATATATTAAGGGGTCTTGTCGTCCCCTGTCGTTGCAGCAACCTCCAGTACTCTCTGTCTTGGGCCTTGGTCTTCATCTCCTGGTACGATCCACTATGGCTCCAATTCTTTAGTTGGTCTGTATATCTTCCCCTAGGACGCCCTCGCTTGCGTTTGCCCTCAAGCTTGCCCTCTATAATTGTAAGGAGGAGTCCTTCATGTCTTAGAATGTGTCCTAAGCACTTGGCTCTTCTGTTTGCTATGGTTCTTATGATAGCTCGAGTTAGAGTTAGAGTTAGAGTTAGAGTTAGAGTTAGAGTTAGAGTTAGAGTTAGAGTTAGAGTTAGAGTTAGAGTTAGAGTTAGAGTTAGAGTTAGAGTTAGAGTTAGAGTTAGAGTTAGAGTTAGAGTTAGAGTTAGAGTTAGAGTTAGAGTTAGAGTTAGAGTTAGAGTTAGAGTTAGAGTTAGAGTGTTCGAGTTCGAGTTTTGGAGTTAGAGTCCGGAGCATGACACCCACGAGACGCACAGTCTGCTGGGTTCATTTCCCCTGGAACATGTCTCCAGATTAAGGGAACCTCCGAATTCAAAATCTGCGAAACCCGATTTGCCACAAAAATCTCCAGCATGTGAACTGAAGCCTTCAGCCAGCATAACACGATCTGGCTGTCTGTCCAAGAGTAGACCGTATCTTCCAACGCTATTGACCCACGAAGAACCGTCATCGTGTGGTTGAGCAGACGAGTCAGGAGAGCCGCTCCCGAAAGCTCTAACTTGGGAATGGTCAGGCGAGTGCGCAACGGCGCAACCTTGCTCTTGGCCATGACCAACCGCACATCAACCTCCCCCGAGGAGTCGACCGTACGCAGATATACCGCAGCTCCGTAGCCCTTCTCCGAGGCAACGCAAAACCCATGCAGGGTGGCGGTGTATCGTTTGGTGGGGACCAACCTCCGTGGCAGTGAAATCCGATTGATGCCAGGGAGGGTCGAAAAGAACGAGTCCCACTCTGAGCTCAATGACCCGCCGATCGGGTCGTCCCATTTCAGCTCAGCAGACCACAATTGCTGCATAAAACACTTGAGCTGAAATGTTACCGGGGTGATCCACCCGTTTGGATCAAATGTCCTAGCCACCGTTGAAAGGACGTTCCGTTTCGTCCAGACCTCCGGGAGTCCAACTCGACCCGATACGAAAACATGTCTGACACCGGCTGGTACTGGACGCCTAATACCGACAACATATTTGGATTTTCCAAATTTTCAAAAATGTGGGGATCCTACTGGTAGTCATCCGGAAGACCAGTCAGTAACTCTGGAGAGTTCGACATCCATTTCCGGAGCTCGTAACCTCCACCCCGTAAGAGCTCAACTAGCTCGTCCCGTCGAGCGAGCGCCTCCTCTACGGAATCTGCACCGGTACAGATATCGTCCACGTAGAGGTCCTGCTCCAGGATCGCTGCTCCTCTAGGGAAATTTAACCGTTCTCGATCCGCTAACTCCCGCAGAGTGCGAATCGCCAAATAAGGACTAGACCGTAGCCCGTACGTGTTGGTATTCAGCTCGTACACCCTGATGGGCTGATCTGGGCTCTCTCGCCACAGTATCAGCTGATACCGTCTATCGTCAGGGTGAATGACCGTCTGTCTAAACATCATCCGGATGTCAGCTACAAACACAACATTGTGTCGACGGAACCGTGTGATAACATCCGCGATGTCATGGTTCAACTTCGGCCCTGAATGAAAACACTGGTTCAGGTTCATGCCGTTAGATGTTGATGCCGATCCATCGAACACTACCCGTATTTTGCCCTCCGGGGTCCTCAAGACCGCGTGATGGGGCAGGAAGCAGTGGTCTTCACGCTTCCAGTCGATACCCGAAACCGACATGTAGCCGAGCGACTCGTATTCCCGCATGAAGTCGACGTACTTCTGCCGGAAAATCTCGTCACGCTTCATGCGTCGTTCCATCGACAGAAGCCGCGTCTCGGCTGCATGGTGTGAACTGCCCAGCGGTGGGCGATCACTCCGGAATGGAAGACGTGTGAGAAATCGACCAGACCGAAGGCGACCAGTATTGTTCCGATAAAACTGTTCACACTCTTCTTCAACCGGGTCCAACCGGCGGACCGTAGGTGGTTCCTCCACCTCCCAAAACTTCTGTATCACCTCCGAGAGTACAGAACCGAATAAGGGACTACGAGTCGCTAGGCGGGGGGCAGCCGGCATGACCGGACCCATTACCGCATGGCCCAGTCTGGTGTTGACCGAAACCAGACCAGTCGCCTGCAACACGTGGACACCTGGCACTAACAGGTATCCTAAGGCATCGACACCCAATAAAATGTCTACTGGAATAAAATAACTAAATTTACACTTATACTTTCACAAACCGAAAATTAACTTTAATTGTGGTACCGACCACAGACTCATTGCCGACTTGCCGGCCAATCTGAGATATTCTTTTCTCCCAACTACAATGTGGCAACAACCCTACAACCGTCCGTGAATCGGTGATTTCCCACTAGGAAAACCGCGCCTGCTACCAAAAATGATTAATTCCACGCCTCAACCGAACGGCGTGGAATCTTGAGGGGGCTGGGTTTTTGCCAGCACGGGAGAAAAGAAGTGATTGTTACCTTACCTTGTCGTCGTAGACCGGAAATCGAAAGCTCGATTCGAGACAGGAATACGGGATAAGGGCACAATTGGAATAGGATAGGAACCGAATCACTATCGTTTCGCTGTCGCTGCCCGACGCCGTCGCCGGCGTGCTGCCTGCCGACACGTGGAATCGCCGTCAGATACGACGATGTCCTTCACAACACAAATCACTCAACCGCTGACGCGAATCTACTTATTTCCCGACGATGTTTATGATGAGCACTCCGACCAGGCCCGACGCCTGTATTTGGTAATTGTTACACCGAATTACAATCAATGGCCCGATGCCTGAGCAGACATGTTTGTTCTCCCGACGAGAAAAAAAACCTCCAATTTCTCCTCTCGTTTCGATACGAGTGACAGCTGCGGTCCGTTTCCGCTTAGCGATGTCCCGATTACTCGCGGTCGATCCGCGAGTAATCGGGACAACCGGTGCGTTCCGAAGCATAAATATTAAACACTAACTCTAACTCAAACTCTTACTCTAACTCTAACTCTAACTCTAACTCTAACTCTTACTCTAACTCTAACTCTAACTCTTACTCTAACTCTAACTCTAACTCTAACTCTAACTCTAACTCTAACTCTAACTCTAACTCTAACTCTAACTCTAACTCTAACTCTAACTCTAACTCTAACTCTAATAACTCTAACTCTAACTCTAACTTTAACTCTAACTCTAACTCTAACTCTAACTCTAACTCTAACTCTAACTCTAACTCTAACTCTAACTCTAACTCGGACTCGAACTCGGACTCGGACTCGGACTCGGACTCGAACTCGAGCTTTAACTCGAACTCGAACTCTAACTCTAACTCTAACTCTAACTCTAACTCTAACTCTAACTCTAACTATAACTCTAACTCTAACCCTAACCCTAACCCTAACTCTAACTCTAACTCTTACTCTAACTCTAACTCTAACTCTAACTCTAACTCTAACTCTAACTCTAACTCTAACTCTAACTCTAACTCTAACTCTAACTCTAACTCTAACTCTAACTCTAACTCTAACTCTAACTCTAACTCTAACTCTAACTCTAACTCTAACTCTAACTCTAACTCTAACTCTAACTCTAACTCTAACTCTAACTCTAACTCTAACTCTAACTCTAACTCGAACTCGGACTCGGACTCGAACTCGAACTCGAACTCGGACTCGAACTCGGACCCGGACTCGGACTCGGACTCGGACTCGGACTCGGACTCGGACTCGGACTCGGACTCTGACTCGGACTCTGACTCGGACTCTGACTC
>OX463806.1:7353608-7373608 GCA_949825045.1 Argyresthia goedartella | reverse complement strand
AAGAAGTGATTGTTACCTTACCTTGTCGTCGTAGACCGGAAATCGAAAGCTCGATTCGAGACAGGAATACGGGATAAGGGCACAATTGGGATAGGATAGGAACCGAATCACTATCGTTTCTCCATCACTATCGTTTATCGTTTAGCCATTCTTAAAACCTCTTCATTTGTTCTTTTCTCTGTCCAGCTAATTTTTAGCATCCTACGCCAGCACCACATTTCAAAGGCTTCCAAACGCTCTATGTCTTTAGTTGTCATGTTCCAGCTCTCGCAGCTATACAATGCAATACTCCATACATGTGTTTTGATAAGTTGCTTCCTTACTCGTATGTTGATTTTGTTGCTGTAAATATTTCTATTTGTTGTGAAAGCTCTTCTTGCAATGGCTATTCTGGTGCGTATTTCTTTATCAATTCTACCTGTTTCTTCAATGATGCTTCCTAGATATGCGAATTGCTTAACTTGTTCCAGTTCATTCCCGTTCAATATTATCTTGATGGCAGGGCTTTCCTTTTTGGCCGTCACAAGTACTTTTGTTTTCTTAACATTAATTTTAAGTTTGTATTTTTGAAAAATTCTGTTCATGGTTTCTAGGTTCGCCTGTAGCCATTCTTCAGATTCCGTTATTAGGGAAATATCATCTGCAAATCGGATCCACGGTATATTATTTCCATTTATCTTGACTCCTATGGAGAATTCTCTAATTTTGTGCGTGAAATAGGTTATTAAGCCATTTAAATACTCTTCTATTAACACTTGGTATATAGGAAGCTCTTTGTAGTTGGAAATACCTAACCGACTACAGATCCTATCTCAACTAACTACTAGATAACTATCTAGTTCTACTTCTAACTATCTAGTACCTTCTCTTCTAAGGAAGTATCTTGAGGTCTCCTTCTTTAGACACCTTGTAAAAACAAGTAAAAACTGTCAGAGTCGTGGACTGTTTCCACAATGCTTGACTCTGTTACTGTAAATAGCCTGGTTCTAGAAGCCGAGCGGGTGACGACTTATGAAAAGCCTACGTCAAGGGAGTGTGACTCATTGGTGCCATCTCTGGAGTTTGTGTCATAGATCGTGAACCCTACCCCAACCATTGGCTGCGTGATGAATGAAAGAAGAATTGTGTTAGATATTATGCTTGTGTAGAGGTGGGCACTATTAATGTGAATATTTTATCGTTAACTAGATTTAAAAAAAATACATGAGAAAATATTTTTTTTTTCTCAGGGTTTTTGGGGAACTGTAGGGTTTTTCCTATCCTAGGCCTGCTTTGGTTGGAAGAACCAAATGAACTGAAGGATTTTCCCTACAATATGCTTGCTTTGACAGTTTTTCACTATCTCATATAAATAAAACGTAAAGACTCACATCTCAGGAATTCTTTATTCACGCACAAAAATCATGGTAACTAACTCTTAATGCTGATAGAACTTTCACTTGAGAACAAAACTCACATCGACGTACTCGTATACCGTGCAGAATTAATTACTGCAAATTGTGGCAGATACCACAACCAGAGTCAGAGTCCGAGTCAGAGTCCGAGTCAGAGTCCGAGTCAGAGTCCAAGTCAGAGTCCGAGTCAGAGTCCGAGTCCGAGTCAGAGTCCGAGTCCGAGTCCGAGTCCGAGTCCGAGTCCGAGTCCGAGTCCGAGTCCGAGTCCGAGTCCGAGTCCGAGTCCGAGTCCGAGTCCGAGTCCGAGTCCGAGTCCGAGTCCGAGTCCGAGTCCGAGTCCGAGTCCGAGTCCGAGTCCGAGTCCGAGTCCGAGTCCGAGTCCGAGTCCGAGTCCGAGTCCGAGTCCGAGTCCGAGTCCGAGTCCGAGTCCGAGTCCGAGTCCGAGTCCGAGTTCGAGTTCGAGTTCGAGTTCGAGTTCGAGTTCGAGTTCGAGTTCGAGTCCGAGTCCGAGTCCGAGTCCGAGTCAGAGTTCGAGTCAGAGTTCGAGTTAGAGTTCTAGTTCGAGTTCGAGTTCGAGTTCGAGTCCGAGTTCGAGTTCGAGTTAGAGTTAGAGTTAGAGTTAGAGTTCGAGTTCGAGTCCGAGTTCGAGTTCGAGTTAGAGTTAGAGTTAGAGTTAGAGTTAGAGTTAGAGTTAGAGTTAGAGTTAGAGTTAGAGTTAGAGTTGGAGTTGGAGTTAGAGTGAGAGTTAGAGTTAGAGTTAGAGTTAGAGTTAGAGTTAGAGTTAGAGTTAGAGTTAGAGTTATAGTTAGAGTTAGAGTTAGAGTTAGAGTTAGAGCTAACTCTAACTCTAACTCTAGCTCTAAAGTTCTTGCAATGGCTATTCTGGTGCGTATTTCTTTATCAATTCTACCTGTTTCTTCAATGATGCTTCCTAGATATGCGAATTGCTTAACTTGTTCCAGTTCATTCCCGTTCAATATTATCTTGATGGCAGGACTTTCCTTTTTGGCCGTCACAAGTACTTTTGTTTTCTTAACATTAATTTTAAGTTTGTATTTTTGAAAAATTCTGTTCATGGTTTCTAGGTTCGCCTGTAGCCATTCTTCAGATTCCGTTATTAGGGCAATATCATCTGCAAATCGGATCCACGGTATATTATTTCCATTTATCTTGACTCCTATGGAGAATTCTCTAATGTTGTGCGTGAAATAGGTTATTAAGCCATTTAAATACTCTACTATTAACACTTGGTATATAGGAAGCTCTTTGTAGTTGGAAATACCTAACCGACTACAGATCCTATCTCAACTAACTACTAGATAACTATCTAGTTCTACTTCTAACTATCTAGTACCTTCTCTTCTAAGGAAGTATCTTGAGGTCTCCTTCTTTAGACACCTTGTTTTTACTGTCAGAGTCGTGGACTGTTTCCACAATGCTTGACTCTGTTACTGTAAATAGCCTGGTTCTAGAAGCCGAGCGGGTGACGACTTATGAAAAGCCTACGTCAAGGGAGTGTGACACATTGGTGCCACCTCTGGAGTTTGTGTCATAGATCGTGAACCCTACTCCAACCATTGGCTGCGTGATGTTTGAAAGAAGAATTGTATTAGATATTATGCTTGTGTAGAGGTGGGCACTATTAATGTAAATATTTTATCGTTAACTAGATTAAAAAAAAATACATGAGAAAATTTATATTTTTTTTTTCTCAGGGTTTTTGGGGAACTGTAGGGTTTTTCCTATCCTAGGCCTGCTTTGGTTGGAAGAACCAAATGAACTGAAGGATTTTCCCTACAATATGCTTGCTTTGACAGTTTTTCACTATCTCTGAGTCCGAGTCCGAGTCCGAGTCCGAGTCCGAGTCCGAGTCCGAGTCCGAGTCCGAGTCCGAGTCCGAGTCCGAGTCCGAGTCCGAGTCCGAGTCCGACTCCGAGTCCGAGTCCGAGTTCGAGTCCGAGTCCGAGTCCGAGTCCGAGTCCGAGACCGAGTCCGAGTCCCCAAAAACCCTGAGAAAAAAAAAAATATTTTCTCATGTATTTTTTTTTAATCTAGTTAACGATAAAATATTTACATTAATAGTGCCCACCTCTACACAAGCATAATATCTAACACAATTCTTCTTTCATACATCACGCAGCCAATGGTTGGGGTAGGGTTCACGATCTATGACACAAACTCCAGAGATGGCACCAATGTGTCACACTCCCTTGACTTTTCATAAGTCGTCACCCGCTCGGCTTCTAGAACCAGGCTATTTACAGTAACAGAGTCAAGCATTGTGGAAACAGTCCACGACTCTGACAGTAAAAACAAGGTGTCTAAAGAAGGAGACCTCAAGATACTTCCTTAGAAGAGAAGGTACTAATTCGCATATCTAGGAAGCATCATTGAAGAAACAGGTAGAATTGATAAAGAAATACGCACCAGAATAGCCATTGCAAGAACTTTAGAGCTAGAGTTAGAGTTAGAGTTAGAGTTAGAGTAAGAGTTAGAGTTAGAGTTAGAGTTAGAGTTAGAGTTAGAGTTAGAGTTAGAGTTAGAGTTTGAGTTCGAGTTCGAGTCCGAGTCCGAGTCCGAGTCCGAGTCCGAGTCCGAGTCCGATTCCGAGTCCGAGTCCGAGTCCGAGTCCGAGTCCGTGTCCGAGTCCGAGTCCGAGTCCGAGTCCGAGTCAAAAACTGTCAAAGCAAGCATATTGTAGGGAAAATCCTTCAGTTCATTTGGTTCTTCCAACCAAAGCAGGCCTAGGATAGGAAAAACCCTACAGTTCCCCAAAAACCCTGAGAAAAAAAAAAATATTTTCTCATGTATTTTTTTTTAATCTAGTTAACGATAAAATATTTACATTAATAGTGCCCACCTCTACACAAGCATAATATCTAACACAATTCTTCTTTCATACATCACGCAGCCAATGGTTGGGGTAGGGTTCACGATCTATGACACAAACTCCAGAGATGGCACCAATGTGTCACACTCCCTTGACTTTTCATAAGTCGTCACCCGCTCGGCTTCTAGAACCAGGCTATTTACAGTAACAGAGTCAAGCATTGTGGAAACAGTCCACGACTCTGACAGTAAAAACAAGGTGTCTAAAGAAGGAGACCTCAAGATACTTCCTTAGAAGAGAAGGTACTAATTCGCATATCTAGGAAGCATCATTGAAGAAACAGGTAGAATTGATAAAGAAATACGCACCAGAATAGCCATTGCAAGAACTTTAGAGCTAGAGTTAGAGTTAGAGTTAGAGTTAGAGTAAGAGTTAGAGTTAGAGTTAGAGTTAGAGTTAGAGTTAGAGTTAGAGTTAGAGTTAGAGTTTGAGTTCGAGTTCGAGTCCGAGTCCGAGTCCGAGTCCGAGTCCGAGTCCGAGTCCGATTCCGAGTCCGAGTCCGAGTCCGAGTCCGAGTCCGTGTCCGAGTCCGAGTCCGAGTCCGAGTCCGAGTCCGAGTCCGAGTCCGAGTCCGAGTCCGAGTCCGAGTCCGAGTCCGAGTCCGAGTCCGAGTCCGAGTCCGAGTCCGAGTCCGAGTCCGAGTCCGAGTCCGAGTCCGAGTCCGAGTCCAAGTCCGAGTTAGAGTTAGAGTTAGAGTTAGAGTTAGAGTTCGAGTTCGAGTTCGAGTCCGAGTTCGAGTCCGAGTCCGAGTCCGAGTCCGAGTCAGAGTTCGAGTCAGAGTTGGAGTCAGAGTTCGAGTCAGAGTTCGAGTTCGAGTTCGAGTTCGAGTTCGAGTTCGAGTTCGAGTTCGAGTTCGAGTTCGAGTTCGAGTCCGAGTCCGAGTCCGAGTCCGAGTCCGAGTCCGAGTCCGAGTCCGAGTCCGAGTCCGAGTCCGAGTCCGAGTCCGAGTCAGAGTCCGAGTCCGAGTCCGAGTCCGAGTCCTAGTCCGAGTCCGAGTCCGAGTCCGAGTCCGAGTCCGAGTCCGAGTCCGAGTCCGAGTCCGAGTCCGAGTCCGAGTCCGAGTCCGAGTCCGAGTCCGAGTCCGAGTCCGAGTCCGAGTCCGAGTCCGAGTCCGAGTCCGAGTCCGAGTCCGAATCAGAGTCAGAGTCGAAGTCAGAGTCCGAGTCTGAGTCCGAGTCCGAGTCAGAGTCCGAGTCAGAGTCCGAGTCAGAGTCCGAGTCAGAGTCCGAGTCCGAGTCCGAGTCCGAGTCCGAGTCCGAGTCCGAGTCCGAGTCCGAGTCCGAGTCCGAGTCCGAGTCCGAGTCCGAGTCCGAGTCCGAGTCCGAGTCCGAGTCCGAGTCCGAGTCCGAGTCCGAGTCCGAGTCCGAGTCCGAGTCCGAGTCCGAGTCCGAGTCCGAGTCCGAGTCCGAGTCCGAGTCCGAGTCCGAGTCCGAGTCCGAGTCCAAATCAGAGTCAGAGTCCGAGTCAGAGTCAGAGTCCGAGTCCGAGTTCGAGTCCGAGTCAGAGTCCGAGTCAGAGTCCGAGTCAGAGTCCGAGTCAGAGTCCGAGTCAGAGTCCGAGTCAGAGTCCGAGTCAGAGTCCGAGTCAGAGTCCGAGTCAGAGTCCGAGTCCGAGTCAGAGTTCGAGTCAGAGTTGGAGTCAGAGTTCGAGTCAGAGTTCGAGTTCGAGTTCGAGTTCGAGTTCGAGTTCGAGTTCGAGTTCGAGTTCGAGTTCGAGTCCGAGTCCGAGTCCGAGTCCGAGTCCGAGTCCGAGTCCAAGTCCGAGTCCGAGTCCGAGTCCGAGTCCGAGTCCGAGTCCAAGTCCGAGTCCGAGTCCGAGTCCAAGTCCGAGTCAGAGTCCGAGTCAGAGTTCGAGTTCGAGTTCGAGTCCGAGTTCGAGTTCGAGTTCGAGTTCGAGTTCGAATTCGAGTCCGAGTCCGAGTTAGAGTTAGAGTTAGAGTTAGAGTTAGAGTTAGAGTTAGAGTTCGAGTTCGAGTTCGACTCCGAGTTCGAGTCCGAGTCCGAGTCCGAGTCCGAGTCCGAGTCCGAGTCCGAGTCCGAGTCCGAGTCCGAGTCCGAGTCCGAGTCCGAGTCCGAGTCCGAGTCCGAGTCCGAGTCCGAGTCCGAGTCCGAGTCCGAGTCCGAGTCCGAGTCCGAGTCCGAGTCCGAGTCCGAGTCCGAGTCCGAGTCCGAGTCCGAGTCCGAGTCCGAGTCCGAGTCCGAGTCCGAGTCCGAGTCCGAGTCCGAGTCCGAGTCCGAGTCCGAGTCCGAGTCCGAGTCCGAGTCCGAGTCCGAGTCCGAGTCCGAGTCCGAGTCCGAGTCCGAGTCCGAGTCCGAGTCCGAGTCCGAGTCCGAGTCCGAGTCCCCAAAAACCCTGAGAAAAAAAAATATATTTTCTCATGTATTTTTTTTTAATCTAGTTAACGATAAAATATTTACATTAATAGTGCCCACCTCTACACAAGCATAATATCTAACACAATTCTTCTTTCATACATCACGCAGCCAATGGTTGGGGTAGGGTTCACGATCTATGACACAAACTCCAGAGATGGCACCAATGTGTCACACTCCCTTGACGTAGGCTTTTCATAAGTCGTCACCCGCTCGGCTTCTAGAACCAGGCTATTTACAGTAACAGAGTCAAGCATTGTGGAAACAGTCCACGACTCTGACAGTAAAAACAAGGTGTCTAAAGAAGGAGACCTCAAGATACTTCCTTAGAAGAGAAGGTACTAGATAGTTAGAAGTAGAACTAGATAGTTATCTAGTAGTTAGTTGAGATAGGATCTGTAGTCGGTTAGGTATTTCCAACTACAAAGAGCTTCCTATATACCAAGTGTTAATAGAAGAGTATTTAAATGGCTTAATAACCTATTTCACGCACAACATTAGAGAATTCTCCATAGGAGTCAAGATAAATGGAAATAATATACCGTGGATCCGATTTGCAGATGATATTGCCCTAATAACGGAATCTGAAGAATGGCTACAGGCGAACCTAGAAACCATGAACAGAATTTTTCTAAAATACAAACTTAAAATTAATGTTAAGAAAACAAAAGTACTTGTGACGGCCAAAAAGGAAAGTCCTGCCATCAAGATAATATTGAACGGGAATGAACTGGAACAAGTTAAGCAATTCGCATATCTAGGAAGCATCATTGAAGAAACAGGTAGAATTGATAAAGAAATACGCACCAGAATAGCCATTGCAAGAACTTTAGAGCTAGAGTTAGAGTTAGAGTTAGAGTTAGAGTAAGAGTTAGAGTTAGAGTTAGAGTTAGAGTTAGAGTTAGAGTTAGAGTTAGAGTTAGAGTTAGAGTTTGAGTTCGAGTTCGAGTTCGAGTTCGAGTGCGAGTCCGAGTCCGAGTCCGAGTCCGAGTCCGAGTCCGAGTCAGAGTCAGAGTCAGAGTCCGAGTTAGAGTTAGAGTTAGAGTCCGAGTCCGAGTCAGAGTCCGAGTCAGAGTTCGAGTCAGAGTTGGAGTCAGAGTTCGAGTCAGAGTTCGAGTTCGAGTTCGAGTTCGAGTTCGAGTTCGAGTCCGAGTTCGAGTTCGAGTTCGAGTTCGAGTTCGAGTTCGAGTTCGAGTTCGAGTCCGAGTTCGAGTCCGAGTCCGAGTCCGAGTCCGAGTCCGAGTCCGAGTCCGAGTCCGAGTCCGAGTCCGAGTCCGAGTCCGAGTCCAAGTCCGAGTCCGAGTCCGAGTCCGAGTCCGAGTCCGAGTCCGAGTCCGAGTCCGAGTCCGAGTCCGAGTCCGAGTCCGAGTCCGAGTCCGAGTCCGAGTCCGAGTCCAAGTCCGAATCAGAGTCAGAGTCCGAGTCAGAGTCAGAGTCCGAGTCCGAGTCCGAGTCCGAGTCAGAGTCCGAGTCAGAGTCCGAGTCAGAGTCCGAGTCAGAGTCCGAGTCAGAGTCCGAGTCAGAGTCCGAGTCAGAGTCCGAGTCAGAGTCCGAGTCCGAGTCAGAGTTCGAGTCAGAGTTGTAGTCAGAGTTCGAGTCAGAGTTCGAGTTCGAGTTCGAGTTCGAGTTCGAGTTCGAGTTCGAGTTCGAGTTCGAGTTCGAGTTCGAGTTCGAGTTCGAGTCCGAGTCCGAGTCCGAGTCCGAGTCCGAGTCCGAGTCCGAGTCCGAGTCAGAGTCCGAGTCCGAGTCCGAGTCCGAGTCAGAGTCCGAGTCAGAGTCCGAGTCAGAGTCCGAGTCAGAGTCCGAGTCAGAGTCCGAGTCAGAGTCCGAGTCAGAGTCCGAGTCAGAGTCCGAGTCCGAGTCCGAGTCCGAGTCAGAGTCCGAGTCAGAGTTCGAGTTCGAGTTCGAGTTCGAGTTCGAGTCCGAGTTCGAGTTCGAGTTCTAGTTCGAGTTCGAGTTCGAGTCCGAGTCCGAGTCCGAGTCCGATTCCGAGTCCGAGTCCGAGTCCGAGTCCGAGTCCGAGTCCGAGTCCGAGTCCGAGTCCGAGTCCGAGTCCGAGTCCGAGTCCGAGTCCGAGTCAGAGTCCGAGTCAGAGTACGAGTCAGAGTCCGAGTCCGAGTCAGAGTTCGAGTCAGAGTTGGAGTCAGAGTTCGAGTCAGAGCTCGAGTTCGAGTTCGAGTTCGAGTTCGAGTTCGAGTTCGAGTTCGAGTTCAAGTTCGAGTTCGAGTCCGAGTCCGAGTCCGAGTCCGAGTCCGAGTCCGAGTCCGAGTCCGAGTCCGAGTCCGAGTCCGAGTCCGAGTCCGAGTCCGAGTCCGAGTCCGAGTCCGAGTCCAAGTCCGAGTTAGAGTTAGAGTTAGAGTTAGAGTTAGAGTTCGAGTTCGAGTTCGAGTCCGAGTTCGAGTCCGAGTCCGAGTCCGAGTCCGAGTCAGAGTTCGAGTCAGAGTTGGAGTCAGAGTTCGAGTCAGAGTTCGAGTTCGAGTTCGAGTTCGAGTTCGAGTTCGAGTTCGAGTTCGAGTTCGAGTTCGAGTTCGAGTTCGAGTCCGAGTCCGAGTCCGAGTCAGAGTCAGAGTCAGAGTCCGAGTTAGAGTAAGAGTCCGAGTCCGAGTCAGAGTCCGAGTCAGAGTTCGAGTCAGAGTTGGAGTCAGAGTTCGAGTCAGAGTTCGAGTTCGAGTTCGAGTTCGAGTTCGAGTTCGAGTCCGAGTTCGAGTTCGAGTTCGAGTTCGAGTTCGAGTTCGAGTTCGAGTTCGAGTCCGAGTTCGAGTCCGAGTCCGAGTCCGAGTCCGAGTCCGAGTCCGAGTCCGAGTCCGAGTCCGAGTCCGAGTCCGAGTCCGAGTCCGAGTCCGAGTCCGAGTCCGAGTCCGAGTCCGAGTCCGAGTCCGAGTCCGAGTCCGAGTCCGAGTCCGAATCAGAGTCAGAGTCCGAGTCAGAGTCAGAGTCCGAGTCCGAGTCCGAGTCCGAGTCAGAGTCCGAGTCAGAGTCCGAGTCAGAGTCCGAAGCAGAGTCCGAGTCAGAGTCCGAGTCAGAGTCCGAGTCAGAGTCCGAGTCAGAGTCCGAGTCCGACTCAGAGTTCGAGTCAGAGTTGGAGTCAGAGTTCGAGTCAGAGTTCGAGTTCGAGTTCGAGTTCGAGTTCGAGTTCGAGTTCGAGTTCGAGTTCGAGTTCGAGTTCGAGTTCGAGTTCGAGTTCGAGTCCGAGTCCGAGTCCGAGTCCGAGTCCGAGTCCGAGTCCGATTCCGAGTCCGAGTCCGAGTCCGAGTCCGAGTCCGAGTCCGAGTCCGAGTCCGAGTCCGAGTCCGAGTCCGAGTCAGAGTCCGAGTCAGAGTTCGAGTTCGAGTCCGAGTCCGAGTCCGAGTCCGAGTCCGAGTCCGAGTCCGAGTCCGAGTCCGAGTCCGAGTCAGAGTCCGAGTCAGAGTACGAGTCAGAGTCCGAGTCCGAGTCAGAGTTCGAGTCAGAGTTGGAGTCAGAGTTCGAGTCAGAGTTCGAGTTCGAGTTCGAGTTCGAGTTCGAGTTCGAGTTCGAGTTCGAGTTCGAGTTCGAGTTCGAGTTCGAGTCCGAGTCCGAGTCCGAGTCCGAGTCCGAGTCCGAGTCCGAGTCCGAGTCCGAGTCCGAGTCCGAGTCCGAGTCCGAGTCCGAGTCCGAGTCCGAGTCCGAGTCCCCAAAAACCCTGAGAAAAAAAAATATATTTTCTCATGTATTTTTTTTTAATCTAGTTAACGATAAAATATTTACATTAATAGTGCCCACCTCTACACAAGCATAATATCTAACACAATTCTTCTTTCATACATCACGCAGCCAATGGTTGGGGTAGGGTTCACGATCTATGACACAAACTCCAGAGATGGCACCAATGTGTCACACTCCCTTGACTTTTCATAAGTCGTCACCCGCTCGGCTTCTAGAACCAGGCTATTTACAGTAACAGAGTCAAGCATTGTGGAAACAGTCCACGACTCTGACAGTAAAAACAAGGTGTCTAAAGAAGGAGACCTCAAGATACTTCCTTAGAAGAGAAGGTACTAATTCGCATATCTAGGAAGCATCATTGAAGAAACAGGTAGAATTGATAAAGAAATACGCACCAGAATAGCCATTGCAAGAACTTTAGAGCTAGAGTTAGAGTTAGAGTTAGAGTTAGAGTAAGAGTTAGAGTTAGAGTTAGAGTTAGAGTTAGAGTTAGAGTTAGAGTTAGAGTTAGAGTTTGAGTTCGAGTTCGAGTCCGAGTCCGAGTCCGAGTCCGAGTCCGAGTCCGAGTCCGATTCCGAGTCCGAGTCCGAGTCCGAGTCCGAGTCCGTGTCCGAGTCCGAGTCCTAGTCCGAGTCCGAGTCCGAGTCCGAGTCCGAGTCCGAGTCCGAGTCCGAGTCCGAGTCCGAGTCCGAGTCAGAGTCCGAGTCAGAGTCCGAGTCAGAGTCCGAGTCAGAGTCCGAGTCAGAGTCCGAGTCAGAGTCCGAGTCAGAGTCCGAGTCAGAGTCCGAGAGTCCGAGTCCGAGTCCGAGTCCGAGTCCGAGTCCGAGTCCGAGTCCGAGTCCGAGTCCGAGTCCGAGTCCGAGTCCGAGTCCGAGTCCGAGTCCGAGTCCGAGTCCGAGTCCGAGTCCGAGTCCGAGTCCGAGTCCGAGTCCGAGTCCGAGTCCGAGTCCGAGTCCGAGTCCGAGTCCGAGTCCGAGTCCGAGTCCGAGTCCGAGTCCGAGTCCGAGTCCGAGTCCGAGTCCGAGTCCGAGTCCGAGTCCGAGTCCGAATCAGAGTCCGAGTCTGAGTCCGAGTCCGAGTCCGAGTCAGAGTCCGAGTCAGAGTCCGAGTCAGAGTCCGAGTCAGAGTCCGAGTCCGAGTCCGAGTCCGAGTCCGAGTCCGAGACCGAGTCCGAGTCCGAGTCCGAGTCCGAGTCCGAGTCCGAGTCCGAGTCCGAGTCCGAGTCCGAGTCCGAGTCCGAGTCCGAGTCCGAGTCCGAGTCCGAGTCCGAGTCCGAGTCCGAGTCCGAGTCCGAGTCCGAGTCCGAGTACGAGTCCGAGTCCGAGTCCGAGTCCGAGTCCGAGTCCGAGTCCGATTTCGAGTCCGAGTTCGAGTTCGAGTTCGAGTTCGAGTTCGAGTTCGAGTTCGAGTTCGAGTTCGAGTTCGAGTTCGAGTTCGAGTTCGAGTTCGATTTCGAGTCCGAGTCCGAGTCCGAGTCAGAGTTCGAGTCAGAGTTCGAGTTAGAGTTCTAGTTCGAGTTCGAGTCCGAGTCCGAGTCCGAGTCCGAGTCCGAGTCCGAGTCCGAGTCCGAGTCCGAGTCCGAGTCCGAGTCCGAGTCCGAGTCCGAGTCCAAGTCCGAGTTAGAGTTAGAGTTAGAGTTAGAGTTAGAGTTAGAGTTCGAGTTCGAGTTCGAGTCCGAGTTCGAGTCCGAGTCCGAGTCCGAGTCCGAGTCCGAGTCCGAGTCCGAGTCCGAGTCCGAGTCCGAGTCCGAGTCCGAGTCCGAGTCCGAGTCCGAGTCCGAGTCCGAGTCCGAGTCCGAGTCCGAGTCCGAGTCCGAGTCCGAGTCCCCAAAAACCCTGAGAAAAAAAAATATTTTTTCTCATGTATTTTTTTTTAATCTAGTTAACGATAAAATATTTACATTAATAGTGCCCACCTCTACACAAGCATAATATCTAACACAATTCTTCTTTCATACATCACGCAGCCAATGGTTGGGGTAGGGTTCACGATCTATGACACAAACTCCAGAGATGGCACCAATGTGTCACACTCCCTTGACGTAGGCTTTTCATAAGTCGTCACCCGCTCGGCTTCTAGAACCAGGCTATTTACAGTAACAGAGTCAAGCATTGTGGAAACAGTCCACGACTCTGACAGTAAAAACAAGGTGTCTAAAGAAGGAGACCTCAAGATACTTCCTTAGAAGAGAAGGTACTAATTCGCATATCTAGGAAGCATCATTGAAGAAACAGGTAGAATTGATAAAGAAATACGCACCAGAATAGCCATTGCAAGAACTTTAGAGCTAGAGTTAGAGTTAGAGTTAGAGTTAGAGTAAGAGTTAGAGTTAGAGTTAGAGTTAGAGTTAGAGTTAGAGTTAGAGTTAGAGTTAGAGTTTGAGTTCGAGTTCGAGTTCGAGTTCGAGTGCGAGTCCGAGTCCGAGTCCGAGTCCGAGTTCGAGTCCGAGTTAGAGTTAGAGTTAGAGTTAGAGTTAGAGTTAGAGTTAGAGTTCGAGTTCGAGTTCGAGTCCGAGTCGAGTCCGAGTCCGAGTCCGAGTCTGAGTCCGAGTCCGAGTCCGAGTCCGAGTCCGAGTCCGAGTCCGAGTCCGAGTCCGAGTCCGAGTCCGAGTCCGAGTCCGAGTCCGAGTCCGAGTCCGAGTCCGAGTCCGAGTCCGTGTCCGAGTCCGAGTCCGAGTCCGAGTCCGAGTCCGAGTCCGAGTCCGAGTCCGAGTCCGAGTCCGAGTCCGAGTCCGAGTCCGAGTCCGAGTCCGAGTCCGAGTCCGAGTCCGAGTCCGAGTCCGAGTCCGAGTCCGAGTCCGAGTCCGAGTCAGAGTCAGAGTTCGAGTTCGAGTTCGAGTTCGAGTTCAAGTTTCAATTTAAATAGGTTATTCATCATCATATATTAAGGGGTCTTGTCGTCCCCTGTCGTTGCAGCAACCTCCAGTACTCTATGGCTCCAATTCTTCAGTTGGTCTGTATATCTTCCCCTAGGACGCCCTCGCTGGCGTTTGCCCTCAAGCTTGCCCTCTATAATTGTAAGGAGGAGTCCTTCATGTCTTAGAATGTGTCCTAAGCACTTGGCTCTTCTGTTTGCTATGGTTCTTATGATAGCTCGGGTTTCTTTAGCCATTCGTAAAACCTCTTCATTTGTTCTTTTCTCTGTCCAGCTAATTTTTAGCATCCTACGCCAGCACCACATTTCAAAGGCTTCCAAACGCTCTATGTCTTTAGTTGTCATGTTCCAGCTCTCGCAGCTATACAATGCAATACTCCATACAAGTGTTTTGATAAGTTGCTTCCTTACTCGTATGTTGATTTTGTTGCTGTAAATATTTCTATTTGTTGTGAAAGCTCTTCTTGCAATGGCTATTCTGGTGCGTATTTCCTTATCAATTCTACCTGTTTCTTCAATGATGCTTCCTAGATATGCGAATTGCTTAACTTGTTCCAGTTCATTCCCGTTCAATATTATCTTGATGGCAGGGCTTTCCTTTTTGGCCGTCACAAGTACTTTTGTTTTCTTAACATTAATTTTAAGTTTGTATTTTTGAAAAATTCTGTTCATGGTTTCTAGGTTCGCCTGTAGCCATTCTTCAGATTCCGTTATTAGGGCAATATCATCTGCAAATCGGATCCACGGTATATTATTTCCATTTATCTTGACTCCTATGGAGAATTCTCTAATTTTGTGCGTGAAATAGGTTATTAAGCCATTTAAATACTCTTCTATTAACACTTGGTATATAGGAAGCTCTTTGTAGTTGGAAATACCTAACCGACTACAGATCCTATCTCAACTAACTACGAGATAACTATCTAGTTCTACTTCTAACTATCTAGTACCTTCTCTTCTAAGGAAGTATCTTGAGGTCTCCTTCTTTAGACACCTTGTTTTTACTGTCAGAGTCGTGGACTGTTTCCACAATGCTTGACTCTGTTACTGTAAATAGCCTGGTTCTAGAAGCCGAGCGGGTGACGACTTATGAAAAGCCTACGTCAAGGGAGTGT
The DNA here is from genome assembly GCA_949825045.1 of Argyresthia goedartella. Classification (NCBI taxonomy): domain Eukaryota; kingdom Metazoa; phylum Arthropoda; class Insecta; order Lepidoptera; family Argyresthiidae; genus Argyresthia; species Argyresthia goedartella. Next base: position 7,359,279 of record OX463806.1, on the reverse strand, counting down.
GACTCATTGGTGCCATCTCTGGAGTTTGTGTCATAGATCGTGAACCCTACCCCAACCATTGGCTGCGTGATGTATGAAAGAAGAATTGTGTTAGATATTATGCTTGTGTAGAGGTGGGCACTATTAATGTAAATATTTTATCGTTAACTAGATTAAAAAAAAATACATGAGAAAATATATTTTTTTTTCTCAGGGTTTTTGGGGAACTGTAGGGTTTTTCCTATCCTAGGCCTGCTTTGGTTGGAAGAACCAAATGAACTGAAGGATTTTCCCTACAATATGCTTGCTTTGACAGTTTTTCACTATCTCATTTAACCTCTCCTTTCCCGGGAGTTCGAGACGTCAAAAACGACAAATACCGGAGTGTTTTTGAGCGTGCGGGCTGCGCGGCACTTGACTAATATATCAAGTGATTCTGTTGGAATGGTAACACTTAGAATTATGGGAGTTGTATATCTGAGTAGCCAATGAAACCCTCTTTTACACAATGTGTAGAAAATGTCACTGTGACCTTAGTTTATTTTTGTACTGGCATGAGAAACACAGACTTCTGTGAAAATGCTCCCTCTCGACACAAATCTAGCCGACATCAGAAAATTATCAACAACATGTACATGTTGTTTGATACCTACGTAATCTACACAAAATAACCTTTTCAAAACAATAAAAACATTAGGGTATTCTTTTAGAAACTTTCGAATATTTCAGAATTTCAAATTTTCATAAAATACGGAAAGTAAACTGACGCATCGCGCGAATTATGCAAATCTTGTGAAATTATTTGTGAAGAGACTAGACTACCTAGCGTTATATTTCTTAGTTCCTAGGATAGGTAATTTATTCAATAAGAGGAAAACAAGTGGTAAGAGGAAAACAAGTGGTATTTGCCACTAAATCATAAATGATAAGTGTGAGGACGCCATATCTCGCAAGGAAAGTATAAAATAGGTAGAAATCAACACTTTGTACTATTATTGAATTTATAGGCAATAGGTGATACTTATCATTCTAGAATTAGTGGTTCTAAGTAGAAGACAAACTAGGCTTTCTAACAGTGTATCGTACTATGTACCTTTTCATACAAAAATAATTCAAAATCATGCATGTTATTTCGTGTCACGGTGTGTTGTTTCTGGGCTTTCTCAAGGTCACGGCAGGTGTACGATATGCGTTTATACAGAGTGTGCAAAGATGGAACGAAGAAAATGTTTCGCCGTGATTTGATTCTAGGTAAAATAGCTAAACTGGTGTTTCGTTCGTGTAGGTATGGTGTAAGTTTGAGTTAACTAGTATTTAGTTGTTATGTGTATATGAAGTGTTTCCAAGCGGCTCCGTTCACGCGCAAGTACAGATACCTACTGTTCTTACAAAGTGTAATATTGTGTAATATTGTGTTAACTAGTGTTATGCGAGATCAGATATGTACTTTTGACAATTTAGTGTAAGATTACACAAATTTGTAAAAAATAAACAATTATTTGAAATGTGTAATTAGTAATTAGCTACCACCTACCTAATGTGTAATTGTGTAATTAGGTTTTGGAAAAATAAAAAAGAACAAAAATTTATATAGTTATATATTCACATTCTTTATTGCCCTGTGCATAAAAATGTACTTAAAAGAAATTTTATAACAACAGGCGAGCTTATCTCTAAAAAGATATTTCTTCCAGCAAAATTTATATAGTTATATATTCATATTCTTTATTGCCCTGTGCATAAAAATGTACTTAAAAGAAATTTTATAACAACAGGCGAGCTTATCTCTAAAAAGATATTTCTTCCAGCAAACCTGGGCGAGACATAATTGTTTAAAAAACAGGACAGTACTAATGCACAATGAAACTGTATACATTATATTTACACACACACGAGTACACAATTATGGAAAAGTAGTAAACAGTAAGTAAGTAGGTAAACAATTCTATACAAGTTCTTAGATAGTTGTTTGACTGATATTTGTAACTTTTACCGTATAAAAAATGGAATAAAGTACACAATTACGGAAAAATGAAAAAGAATTTTGTTGCAACTGTTAAAGTAAACAATTTCTATAGAAGTTATAAGATAGTTAGGTAGTTGGCCACAAATAGAAATTGTTATTTACACAAACGCATAAATATTAGACACATAAAAATTCCACACAAAAAGATAGAAACATTGCAACTGTTAAAGTAAACAATTTCTATACAAGTTATAAGATAGTTAGGTAGTTGGCCACAAATAGAAATTGTTATTTACACAAACACATAAACATTAGACACATACACACATAAAAATTACACACAAAAAGATAGAAACATCCGGATCGCTAACGCTATGAAGGAGGAGAATTACAATCACACACTGATGGCTGATTTAGATGTGTCTAGCAAGACATAAATGCCCACAGGAGTCATTGAGCGATTTTATCACAGCAGGGACGTGTGCCCTTTTGCGATTCATCGTCCCAATGACATCAGTAGCACGGGATTTGAGGTACCTCGTCAAGGGCATTTGGTTATATCAATTGTCCATGAAAGCGATTGCGACTCATCAACTTCCTGAAGGCAGGCATTCCCAACACACCAGTCTTCCACCAGTTTGATGCTGCAACGTGGAAGTCATATGATATGGCATATTTTAGTAGTTTTAGTTACCCACTCAAGCAAGCGATACACCCGACCGAAACCGGTCCAAAGCGAGGTGTGCGTAGTTTTAAAACCACTATTACAGAGACATATTAACCAGCCATCAGTACACAGTCAGATATCAGTCAGTAGGCATGCCGGCAGCGCCTTGATGTCGACGGCTGCGGGGAGGAGTCGCCCTCGCTCCCGCTCCGGCCCAGAGAAGCTGGTTGCTTCACCATCTATAACATAAATAAAATAGGCAAATTAAATATAAACAAAATACCAGACTGGCAGTCAGTGACATTTGCAGTATAATTATTTGTGTCCTTTTAGTATAAAACTTCACATTTCCCAGGTAAATATTTAATTATACTTGGTAAAACTATATTCAGACCGTTTAGGCTGCTGAATGGAACAAATTAATGGATATGTATATATATAAATATAAAAGGAAACGAAGCAAAAACGATGCGAGTGAAATTTCAATTATTTACCTTCATCCGACCGGAGCGGGAGCGCACATACACCAGCTTCTCATCGGATAGAATGCGCACCGGCGGCGACCGACGCGCAAGCTGGGCATGATAGTCATGATTCATTCTGAAAAAAGTAGCTAAGGCATTAGGATCAAAACGTACACTCTGTGCACTTTTACAAATTTGTGTAATTTTGCATTTTTTTGTCATTTTACACTAAATTGTCAAAAGTACATATCTGAACTTGCAGGCAAACGAATCCGCCTAAAAAGACAAGTTAACACAATATGACACAAATTTGTTATTTTTTTATTTTATTTTTATTTTTATTTTTTTTATTTTGATATTTTCACTTGAGCATCGTGTAGGGTGTCTTACGAGCATAATTTTATGTCATATGCATGTTTTCCCTAGGACCAATATTTATAGAGATATCGATATTACAAACATAATATGACGTATATCTCGAAATCGGTGAGGTGCACGAGGAAAATGTTTATAACCAAAAGTGATAGCAAAAAGCAGCACTACACGATTCCGAAGCAAAAAATAACAGTCAAAAAATATATTTTTTAACACAATTTTTAACACAATTTTTCTAAGTCGCAGGATGCTGGATTTTTCCATTGATAAAAAAAAAGGGGCTTCCGCCCCCTTATCGACACTGAACTCCAATCATAAACCCGCGGAACCTTTGATATGGAAACCCCAATCATCACATCACCCCGAAACCTATGATATGGAGTTTCACCGAATATGACTGAAAACACCCGCACCCTGTAGTGAAATTCTGTCTGTGTGTGAGTAAAATGGCGTCGCGGAATGCTTATGTGTGCGTGTGAAGCATGTGAATTGGATGCCTGATCACGTTTCTGACGGATAATCAGCAAATTGGTACATTATTTTGATAAAGAAACCTATAAAAATGGATTCCTTATAAGATTTCCAATAAGATATGTGTATTTTTTATTGAAATCTAACTGTATTTCTCATTGGAATTACAAATAGCATTGGGGGGAATCCGTCTGGTTGCCTGACGTATCATGTAAATTTGCCGATTTTCTGGACATCTTGATGAATTTTACTATGATTTGTGGTTTGTTTATCGCAAATAGAGTTGTAAATATGAATAAAACAAATACTTACCTCAATTCACCAAAAAAACCACACTTTTCTCTCAATAAAATTTCACCACCACATACGTTGGGAGCGTCCGGAAGAAAGTGATTTTCAAAACGCGATTGAATTATTTTTTTCTACGGAAAAGCATAAACTAGCACACAGACCATAAAGTTTGTCTAATTGGGTGTCCACACATGATCGAACCGTAAAAATTGGTCCAACCGTTGGATAAAAAATACCGGTTTCAAAAATATTAGTCATCCCGCTGCTTATGCTGACAGCGGTACATAGAGTGATCGGGGCCGCGCTGCTTATGCTGACGGCGGGAAAGGAGAGGATAAATAAAACGTAAAGACTCACATCTCAGGAATTCTTTATTCACGCACAAAAATCAGGGTAACTAAATACTCTTAATGCTGATAGAACTTTCACTTTAGAACAAAACTCACATCGACGTACTCGTATACCGTGCAGAATTAATTACTGCAAATTGTGGCAGATACCACAACCAGAGTCAGAGTCCGAGTCAGAGTCCGAGTCAGAGTCCGAGTCAGAGTCCGAGTCAGAGTCCGAGTCCGAGTCCGAGTCCGAGTCCGAGTCCGAGTCCGAGTCCGAGTCCGAGTCCGAGTCCGAGTCCGAGTCCGAGTCCGAGTCCGAGTCCGAGTCCGAGTCCGAGTCCGAGTCCGAGTCCGAGTCCGAATCAGAGTCCGAGTCCGAGTCCGAGTCCGAGTCCGAGTCCGAGTCCGAGTCCGAGTCCGAGTCAGAGTCCGAGTCAGAGTCCGAGTCAGAGTCCAAGTCAGAGTCCGAGTCAGAGTCCGAGTCAGAGTCCGAGTCAGAGTCCGAGTCCGAATCAGAGTCCGAGTCAGAGTTCGAGTCAGAGTTGGAGTCAGAGTTCGAGTCAGAGTTCGAGTTCGAGTTCGAGTTCGAGTTCGAGTCCGAGTTCGAGTTCGAGTTCGAATTAGAGTTAGAGTTAGAGTTAGAGTTAGAGTTAGAGTTAGAGTTAGAGTTAGAGTTAGAGTTAGAGTTAGAGTTAGAGTTAGAGTTAGAGTTAGAGTTAGAGTTAGAGTTAGAGTTAGAGTTAGAGTTAGAGTTAGAGTTAGAGTTAGAGTTAGAGTTCGAGTTCGAGTTCGAGTTCGAGTTCGAGTCCGAGTCCGAGTCCGAGTCCGAGTTCGAGTCCGAGTTAGAGTTAGAGTTAGAGTAAGAGTTAGAGTTAGAGTTAGAGTTAGAGTTAGAGTTAGAGTTAGAGTTAGAGTTCGAGTTCGAGTTCGAGTCCGAATTCGAGTCCGAGTCCGAGTCCGAGTCCGAGTCCGAGTCCGAGTCTGAGTCCGAGTCAGAGTCCGAGTCAGAGTTCGAGTTCGAGTTCGAGTCAGAGTTCGAGTCCGAGTTAGAGTTAGAGTTAGAGTTAGAGTTAGAGTAAGAGTTAGAGTTAGGGTTAGAGTTAGAGTTAGAGTGAGAGTTAGA
>OX463806.1:7347908-7353408 GCA_949825045.1 Argyresthia goedartella | reverse complement strand
GGAAACTTTTCGGACTATTAAATAATAAATAAGGTTAGTGTTAAACGGCCGATTTCTCGTACATTTAATCTGTAGTTGACAGTCCTTTATCAATTTCAGCTGTCAAAACGGTAGATCAATGGCTTGATTTTGTACCAGAAACCGGGCGTTAGTCGTGTACTCTGCTTACTTTCATGTAAATTTGTACAGTTTACTAAATAGGTAGTAAACATGACGTTTCCTATAAAATATCTGTCGCTAAATAAGGCTGGATTGGAGTATGAGGTTGAGCTTCGAGGAGGTACACCGGGTACTGTTCTGGACCTCAGGAAACAGCGCTTGTACTTGTGCCGAGCGATCTGTGTCTGTCTGAGAGCACCTTCTGTCTGAAGATAGGCTGCGACAGCGTTCTGTCTTATTCAATAGTAGTTAAAGATTCCTTTATGTATGTAATAAGTATTTTGACCCTTGTATTCTAAAAACCATCTATATCTACAGCTATGTAAAAGTTCTTTATTGTGCAACGTTACTCTGCAATGTCTGTTACTTTAGCTTATGGCCTCTTGAACTATAATTCTCTACTTTTTTACTCTTTGTTGTAGAATAGATATTCTACTCTATTATTATTTTCTGTACCCACTAACGGTGCAGGAAGTCTTGAACACTTGAGGGAGCTGCCCCTCATGGTGTTATTCTGCGTTACGATAGTAGCTAAGCTATCGGGGGCGTTTATGTACTAAGGTTCTTATTTTAGTTCAAGGGATCTTGCTTATTTTTCAACTTCTGACAGTTAGTCTGGGTGTGCATTTGGCTATAATAATGGCACCCTGTGTGTAAGGCTGTGTTTACACGATGTTAGTGTGAACTCTTGTATGAACTTAGTATGAATTCTGATGTCTGATTGTTGGTACGAATGTGTGATGTTTGTATGTAGTTGAGCTAGACTGTTAGTTATATATTTCTCTGACATTGTAGATGGCGAGCTTTAGAGAATTTTATCTTAAGTAGTTAATTTGGTAAGTTAGTTTAGTTTAGTTAGTATCTTAGAGGATTTTATCAGGTAAAATCCTACCCAAACAAGACGAGTATGTAACGTACTACCTCCTTGACCATATTGGCTACTGGCGGATTAGCCAGTTAAAAACTAAAACTATAAAAATTCGGAAATTCGGGTCTGGAATCTCGTCTGGCAGCTGATTGTTTTTTTGAGGAGACATTGTTTGAGCTCTGAAACGTGAGGTTGTATCTTCTGCATCAATAATTTGGCCCCACGTTGGGCGCCATTGAAACAGTGAGACTCTGACCAGACATAAAGAGATTATTGGCAGGCTCAAGATACATTTATTAATCACAGGGTCGTGAGTCGAATATTGGTGATATAGTTGAAACGCTGGATAGGGACTCGCCGGGAATTTGTAGATTTCAGCTCCTTGGTAGACTCAATCCAACTGGTCCACTTCTCCAGACGTCAACAAGTGATTATGCGGTTAGCGCCAGAAGGATATTATTCCTCGGCGTGGAACCCTGGAAAGAGACCAGTGTGAATGATAGGAATACAAAAGCGCTACAGCGCCCAGCTATCAGGCGACGGCTCCCCACACGGAGACTTCCGACGAGGGTCCTAGGGTAATTAGGATCTAAGAGTGCCGCAGTCCAATAGACACTGTATAGAAAAGGGAAATACATAGAGAGTATAAAATACACGAAAATAAGAAAGACTAACTACGAACCAATGCTTACCCATGGATTGGGGATAGTAGGGAAGTTTCAAATCAATACAGCAACTAAACATTCAGCTCCATTACAGTACTAAAGGGACTAGCCCATCGCCGCAACTAAAGGCGTGACTTAAAAATTATTGATGCAGAAGATACAACCTCACGTTTCAGAGCTCAAACAATGTCTCCTCAAAAAAACAATCAGCTGCCAGACGAGATTCCAGACCCGAATTTCCGAATTTTTATAGTTTTAGTTTTTAACTGGCTAATCCGCCAGTAGCCAATATGGTCAAGGAGGTAGTACGTTACATTGTTGTTGTTGTTGTTGTTGTTGTTGTTGTTTTTGTTGTTGTTGTTGGAATTGTTGTTGGTGTCCGATTTGAAATCCGTTTTGAAGTCTATTGAGATTGTATGAAAGTGGGTTTAATGCTAGGCAAAACCAAAGGGGACTCATGGCATCGCCTTGAAATATGCCTCGTTGTATTTTTATGTTTGGTGTGACAATGGATACATCTTTGTGTTTCAAGTTAAGTTGAGTGTTCCAGTTTTGCATGGTATTTGTAAATTTCCTACAAAAAATAGTAATTCGGGTTAACTTTGAAGTGCTTCAATATGTGTATCAGCCAGCTGATGATTATTATTGGTGTTGTCGTTGTCGTTGTCGCTGTCGCTGTCGCTGTCGCTGTCGCTGTCGCTGTCGCTGTCGCTGTCGCAGTCGCTGTCGCTGTCGCTGTCGCTGTCGCTGTCGTTGTCGCTGTCGCTGTCGCTGTCGCTGTCGCTGTCGCTGTCGCTGTCGCTGTCGCTGTCGCTGTCGCTGTAGCTGTCGCTGTCGCTGTAGCTGTCGCTGTCGCTGTCGCTGTCGCTGTCGCTGTCGCTGTCGCTGTCGCTGTCGCTGTCGCTGTCGCTGTCGCTGTCGCTGTCGCTGTCGCTGTCGCTGTCGCTGTCGCTGTCGCTGTCGCTGTCGCTGTCGCTGTCGCTGTCGCTGTCGCTGTCGCTGTCGCTGTCGCTGTCGCTGTCGCTGTCGCTGTCGCTGTCGCTGTCGCTGTCGCTGTCGCTGTCGCTGTCGCTGTCGCTGTCGCTGTCGCTTTCGCTGTCGCTGTCTCTGTTGCTGTCGCTGTCGATGTCGTTGTCGTTGTTTTTGTTGTTGTTGTTGTTGTTGTTGTTGTCGTTGTCTGCGGCAGCCACATGTGGCTGCGGCGAGGGGAGTTGTTTCCAGAGACTGAAGCTTTCATGCTCGCAATTCAGGACCAAGTCATAGCCACCAGGAATTACCAAAAACACATACTTCCCTAACCTACCTACAGATATGCGTCGACTGTGCCATGGAAATTCCGAAACCATCCAACACATCACCAGTGCCTGCTCATCATTAGCTCAAACAGATTATAAACACAGACATGACCAAGTTGCCGCGATAATCCATCAATATATAGCTTATAACTCCAAACTTATCACGAAAAAAACTCCTTACTACAGATATCAACCTTCATCCATATTAGAAAACGAAAATTATAAAATATAGTGGGACAGAACTATAATTACCGATAAAACAATACACTACAATAGACCTGATATAACAGTGCTTGATAAAATTAACAAAATTGTATACCTTATAGATATTGCTATATCCAACACTCACAATCTTAACAGCACGCAAGCTACAAAGATAACTAAATACAATGATCTTTCAATAGAGATCCACGCTCAATGGAGGGTAAAGACAGTGAAAACAGTACCCATTATAATATCATCCCCACATCATTACATTCGTACTTAAAAACAATAAATTTACATCCATCAACATATACACTACTGCAAAAGGCCGTTATTTTATACACTTGCAGGATCGTCCGCAAATTCATGGGAAATTCATCTTAATCATTCATTCATCACTATGCACTTGGCTTAGGCCCGTGCCGTAAAATAACCTCCTATGAATAGGAGAGAAAATGAAAGAAATAATAATAATAATAACAATAATAATAATATATATAATATATTATATAATAATAATAATAATAATAATAATAATAATAATAATAATAATAATAATAATAATAATAATAATAATAATAATAATAATAATAATAATAATAATAATAATAATAATAATAATAATAATAATAATAATAATATATATAATATAATATAGAATAATAATATAATATATATATATATATAAAAAAACAACGGCAACGGCAACGGCAACGGCTACGGCAACGTCAACGGCAACGGCAACGGCAACGGCAACGGCAACGGCAACGGCAACGGCAACGGCAACGGCAACGGCAACGGCAACGGCAACGGCAACGGCAACGGCAACGGCAACGGCAACGGCAACGGCAACGGCAACGGCAACGGCAACGGCAACGGCAACGGCAACGGCAACGGCAACGGCAACGGCAACGGCAACGGCAACGGCAACGGCAACGGCAACGGCAACGGCAACGGCAACGGCAACGGCAACGGCAACGGCAACGGCAACGGCAACGGCAACGGCAACGGCAACGGCAACGGCAGCGGCAGCGGCAACGGCAACGGCAACGGCAACGGCAACGGCAACGGCAACGGCAACGGCAACGGCAACGGCAACGGCAACGGCAACGGCAACGGCAACGGCAACGGCAACGGCAACGGCAACGGCAACGGCAACGGCAACGGCAACGGCAATGGCAACGGCAACGGCAACGGCAACGGCAACGACAACGACAACGGCAACGACAGCAACAATGACAACGACCACGACAACGACAACGACAACAACAACAACAACAATAATAGTCATCAGCTGGCTGATACACATATTGAAGCACTACAAAGTTAACCCGATTTACTATTTTTTGTAGGAAATTTACAAATACCATGCAAAACTGAAACACTCAACTTAACTTGAAACTCAAATATGTATCCATTATCACACCAAACATAAAAATACAACGAGGCATATTTCAAGGCGATGCCCTGAGTCCCCTTTGGTTTTGCCTAGCATTAAACCCACTTTCATACAATCTCAATAGACTTCAAAACGGATTTCAAATAAATAACAAACACAACGATAGACAATTATAATTATCACACCTCCTATACATGGATGACGTAAAATAATATAGCTTTAACGAAAAAGAAATGAACAAACTGGGCTGACTGTACCCAAAAGTTTTCTCAGGACATCAAAATGAAGTTTGGCATAGATAAATGCAAAACCATGTCAGTAAAACGAGGCACTCTAGAACAGAAAAGTTATGTACTTGAATCTGGAGATCAAATAGAAGCTATGGATAATGGCCAAAGCTACAAGTACTTAGGGTTTCAACAGGCACGGAAAATAAACTTTAAAGAAACCAGGACAAAACTCACAATAAAATTTAAACAACGACTTAATCAAATCTTAAAATCACAACTCAACTCCCGCAATACCATTAAAGAAATTAACACTTATGCCATCCCCATTCTGACTTACTCGTTTGGCATTATAACATGGTCACAAACTGATATCAAGAAATTACAGACAATAATCAACACTAGGCTTACTAAAAACCGAAAACATTACCCAAAATCCTGCCTTCAGCGTCTCACCCTGCCACGATTCGAAGGAGGAAGAGGCCTTATAGACATCCAAAACTTACATAACAAGCAAATTAAATCACTCAGAACAGTCTTCCATCACCGGTCCCAAAACTATACACTATATCAATGCATTTCAGAAGCAGATACAAAATACACACCACTCAACCTTCACGCAAAAGACACACAACAAAATGAAAATATTATAATTATAATAATAATAATAATATATATAATAT
>OX463806.1:7297908-7342908 GCA_949825045.1 Argyresthia goedartella | reverse complement strand
TCAAGGGCTTGGTTACACTTAGCTAAGTCGCATTTGCGGTAGTTAAGTGTTTTTTTGGGCATTGAGACTAAGGGCTTGGGTACATCCAGCAGTTCAGCCACGAATGCCGGGTGGTGCCTGTCAACTCGCGATACGGCGTCACATTCAGTCAGGGTCAAGTTAGGGTAATCTGTTAAGAATAGGTCCAGTATCCTATTGTTGGCGTTGCATATGTTGTTACATTGGCTTAAGTTACCAAGTGCCATTAGATTGAACAGCAGCTCGGATTTGGAGTCAAGTGGGGCTGTGTTGATCAAGCTGTACGAGGAGGCTGGGTCAGGTGACCATTGCAAGTTAGGAAGGTTGAAATCGCCCAGAATTATGGTTTTAGTTCTATAGTCGCTAGTGTCCGCAAGCAGGTTATTGGAACATTTATCGATCCAAGTCCTAAACTCATCAATTTTGAGGTAGTCTGGCAGGTAAACGAGACAAATTGCGAGGGAAAGTCCGGCCTTGCCAGTCCTCATCGTTATCCAGAGATCTTCAAGAGAGGTCTCCATATCCTGATGCCTCGTGACATAAAAGTGCTTTTTTATTGCAAGTAATTCGCCACCACCGGACTGTTTCGAAGAGGTAGTGGATTCGCGGTCCCTACAAAAAACAATGTACCTATCATCTATCACCTCGCTCGTGTAAATGCCGCTATCAAAGTTGGTTTCGGTCAAGCAGACTATGTCATAGTCATCATTAAGCAGACTGAGATAAACATAGTTTAGTTTAGATCTTATTCTATTGACATTTTGATAAAATATACGCATGGAAGAGAAAACTGATATCAATTAGTTAAAGTAACATATACGAGTAATTAGAGTAGGTAAGGTTTACCTATATATAGGCAGCTTTTCAAGAGCAGACTTGTCCTTTATATGTATATGTGGTGACTGTTCGTCTTTTCTGACATAAACTCTTCCAAATTTCACCCATACAAATTTATAACCAAGGGCCTTGTATTTTCTCGCAGCTGCGTGTAGTTCTTTACCCTCCGGCGACAGGTGCTCCGCGACGAAGATCGACTCGTCTGCTCCTGATACGCCAATCAAGTTCGAGCTGATGTGAGCTTGGGGGTGATCCTTGTTATATTTCTTCACCGCGGATATTATGTTGTCACGGTGACGCTCGGACGGCAAGGTAATCAGTATGGTGCGGGGTCTGGGTGAAGTACTGTCCAGTTTTGCAATTCTTCGGCATGATCTAATTTCGTGTTCAGTAATCGGAGCATTGATCACCACGCACAGGTCTTTGAAAAGCCGCACGATATTTTCGTTGTTGCGCTCGGGTACTGCGTGAAGCTCTAGATTGAGGCTCCGGGAGAGTTTTTCTGATGCCACCACACGATGCTGTAGTTTTCCGATGTCCTGCTGGAGCTGGATGATTTGTTTTTCGAGCTCAGCGCATTTTTTGCTAGAAGCTAGCTGCTCGTTCATACACTCTTCTTGCCCAGCAGCCAGGAAGTCGGTTGTGGCGCTGAACTCATCCTTAAGCGATTCTATAGCTTCTTTAATTTCCGAGGACACAGCAGCCTTTATTTGATTGTGGATATTGGCGAGGGCCGCATTGATATCAGACTTCCAATCATTGCGTAACGCTTCAAATTTAGCGTCGAAATATGAGGTTAATGCAGCGGAATCGACATTTATCATGGAGGCATGGCTAGGTGAGTATATAGCTGTTACCACGGGGGAGGCCGACCGTGCAAGTGCCGGTGGTGGGGTGACGTATTTTTTCAGTGATTTACACTCAGCGCATTTCCATTTGCCTTTATTCATAGGCAGTATACGTTTAAAATCAAATTCAGACATTCCAGCACATTTGAAATGGAACGCGCACTGGCAGGCAACGCATTTCATTAATTCCATCGTGGCAATGTCAAGATTACATATTTTGCATGCCATCGTGAGATACTAGTGCCCTCCGTGATCAAGATTTATAAACTCGGAGGTGGTCAGCGTGGTGGAGTACCAGGGCCGGAGCGAGGTATAGGAGATGGCTAGCCGGCTTCGGTCATGCACGCACGAGACTCACGAGCAGTGATCAGTGTCGCCCCACGCAGCCTGTTTAGTCAATGCGACGACGGCAAGGTACCAGGGCCGCAGCAATCAGCAGGTGGTTGCGTGCGATGTGATATGATGAATGAGGTCCACGTGGGTGGGCGGGGCCTGCGTACTACCCGGCGCGTACGATCAGTAAGTGCGTAGCTGCTGGAGTAGTGGCGCTGCAGTTGTACTCACGCGCAGGAGACGTTGCTTCGTCCGTGAATGAGATCCTCGTAGGTGGGTGGGGCTTGCGTACTACTGGTGACTGTGAACACGGACGCGCGGCGGGAGTTGTGGCGCGCGAATTTGTATCAGCGGAGAGCACTTTGGAGTTATGCGCTCCTAATATTTTGATAGGATTAAAATTGTTTTAAATCGATTTAAATATAAGAATTTGATTTAATGCAGTTTTTATAGACGACTGCTCACTATGAGATCCGGGGGGGGAAAAAGCTTTTGCAAAAGTGTATATGTTGATGGATGTAAATTTATTGTTTTTAAGTACGAATGTAATGATTTGGGGATGATATTATAATGGGTACTGTTTTCACTGTCTTTACCCTCCATTGAGCGTGGATCTCTATTGAAAGATCATTGTATTTAGTTATCTTTGTAGCTTGCGTGCTGTTAAGATTGTGAGTGTTGGATATAGCAATATCTATAAGGTATACAATTTTGTTAATTTTATCAAGCTCTGTTATATCAGGTCTATTGTAGTGTATTGTTTTATCGGTAATTATAGTTCTGTCCCAATATATTTTATAATTTTCGTTTTCTAATATGGATGAAGGTTGATATCTGTAGTAAGGAGTTTTTTTCGTGATAAGTTTGGAGTTATAAGCTATGTATTGATGGATTATCGCGGCAACTTGGTCATGTATGTGTTTATAATCTGTTTGAGCTAATGATGAGCAGGCACTGGTGATGTGTTGGATGGTTTCGGAATTTCCATGGCACAGTCGACGCATATCTGTAGGTAGGATAGGGAAGTATGTGTTTTTGGTAATTCCTGGTGGCTATGACTTGGTCCTGAATTGCGAGCATGAAAGCTTCAGTCTCTGGAAACAACTCCCCTCGCCGCAGCCACATGTGGCTGCCGCAGACAACGACAACAACAACAACAACAACAACATCAAAAACAACGACAACGACATCGACAGCGACAGCGACAGCGACAGCGACAGCGACAGCGACAGCGACAGCGACAGCGACAGCGACAGCGACAGCGACAGCGACAGCGACAGCGACAGCGACAGCGACAGCGACAGCGACAGCGACAGCGACAGCGACAGCGACAGCGACAGCGACAGCGACAGCGACAGCGACAGCGACAGCGACAGCGACAGCGACAGCGACAGCGACAGCGACAGCGACAACGACAACGACAACGACAACGACAACAACAAAAACAACAACAACAACAACATTGCAGGCACTGGTGATATGTTGGATGGTTTCGGAATTTCCATGGCACAGTCGACGCATATCTGTAGGTAGGTTAGGGAAGTATGTGTTTTTGGTAATTCCTGGTGGCTATGACTTGGTCCTGAATTGCGAGCATGAAAGCTTCAGTCTCTGGAAACAACTCCCCTCGCCGCAGCCACATGTGGCTGCCGCAGGTCGAGGAGATATCTTCCATGCAGAGACTTCTGCTGCCATACTGCAATTTTGTCAGTATTTTGAACAATTTTTCATTTTGTTGTCGGCAACGGCAACGGCAACGGCAACGGCAACGGCAACGGCAACGGCAACGGCAACGGCAACGGCAACGGCAACGGCAACGGCAACGGCAACGGCAACGGCAACGGCAACGGCAACGGCAACGGCAACGGTAACGGCAACGGCAACGGCAACGGCAACGGCAACGGCAACGGCAACGACAACGACAACGACAACGACAACGACAACGACAACGACTACGACAACGACAACAACAAAAACAACAATAATAGTCATCAGCTGGCTGATACACATATTGAAGCACTACAAAGTTAACCCGATTTTCTATTTTTTGTAGGAAATTTACAAATACCATGCAAAACTGAAACACTCAACTTAACTTGAAACTCAAATATGTATCCATTGTCACACCAAACATAAAAATACAACGAGGCATATTTCAAGGCGATGCCCTGAGTCCCTTTTGGTTTTGCCTAGCATTAAACCCACTTTCATACAATCTCAATAGACTTCAAAACGGATTTCAAATAAATAACAAACACAACGATACACAATTATTATTATCACACCTCCTATACATGGATGACATAAAATTATATAGCTTTAACGAAAAAAAACTAAACAAACTGGGCTGACTGTACCCAAAAGTTTTCTCAGGACATCAAAATGAAGTTTGGCATAGATAAATGCAAAACCATGTCAGTAAAACGAGGCACTCTAGAACAGAACAGTTATGTACTTGAATCTGGAGATCAAAAAGCTATGGATAATGGCCAAAGCTACAAGTACTTAGGGTTTCAACAGCCACGGAAAATAAACTTTAAAGAAACCAGGACAAAACTCACAATAAAATTTAAACAACGTTTAATCAAATCTTAAAATCACAACTCAACTCCCGCAATACCATTAAAGAAATTAACACATATGCCATCCCCATTCTGACTTACTCGTTTGGCATTATAACATGGTCACAAACTGATATCAAGAAATTACAGACAATAATCAACACTAGGCTTACTAAAAACCGAAAACATCACCCAAAATCCTGCCTTCAGCGTCTCACCCTGCCACGATTCGAAGGAGGAAGAGGCCTTATAGACATCCAAAACTTACATAACAAGCAAATTAAATCACTCAGAACAGTCTTCCATCACCGGTCCCAAAACTATAGACTATATCAATGCATATCAGAAGCAGATACAAAATACACAACACTCAACCTTCACGCAAAAGACACACAACAAAATGAAAAAATTGTACAAAATACTGACAAAATTGCAGTATGGCAGCAGAAGTCTCTGCATGGAAGATATCTCCTCGACCTGCGGCAGCCACATGTGGCTGCGGCGAGGGGAGTTGTTTCCAGAGACTGAAGATTTCATGCTCGCAATTCAGGACCAAGTCATAGCCACCAGGAATTACCAAAAACACATAATTCCCTAACCTACCTACAGATATGCGTCGAATGTGCCATGGAAATTCCGAAACCATCCAACACATCACCAGTGCCTGCAATGTTGTTGTTGTTGTTGTTGTTGTTGTTGTTGTTGTTGTTGTTGTTGTTGTTGTTGTTGTTGTTGTTAATGTTGTTGTTGTTGTTGTTGTTGTTGTTGTTGTTGTTGTTGGTGTTGGTGTTGGTGTTGGTGTTGGTGTTGGTGTTGGTGTTGGTGTTGGTGTTGGTGTTGGTGTTGGTGTTGGTGTTGGTGTTGGTGTTGGTGTTGGTGTTGGTGTTGGTGTTGTTGTTGGTGTTGTTGTTGTTGTTGTTGTTGTTGTTGTGGTTGTTGATGTTGGTGTTGGTGGTGGTGTTGGTGTTGGTGTTGTTGTTGGTGTTGGTGTTGGTGTTGGTGTTGGTGGTGTTGGTGTTGGTGTTGGTGTTGGTGTTGGTGTTGGTGTTGGTGTTGGTGTTGGTGTTGGTGTTGGTGTTGGTGTTGGTGTTGGTGTTGGTGTTGGTGTTGGTATTGTTGGTGTTGGTGTTGGTGTTGGTGTTGTTGTTGTTGGTGTTGGTGTTGTTGTTGGTGTTGGTGTTGTTGTTGTTGGTGTTGGTGTTGTTGTTGTTGGTGTTGGTGTTGTTGTTGTTGTTGTGTTGGTGTTGTTGTTGTTGTTGTTGTTGTTGTTGTTGTTGTTGTTTTTATATATATATTATATTATTATTCTATATTATATATATTATTATTATTATTATAATAATTTTTTCATTTTGTTGTGTGTCTTTTGCGTGAAGGTTGAGTGGTGTGTATTTTGTATCTGCTTCTGATATGCATTGATATAGTGTATAGTTTTGGGACCGGTGATGGAAGACTGTTCTGAGTGATTTAATTTGCTTGTTATGTAAGTTTTGGATGTCTATAAGGCCTCTTCCTCCTTCGAATCGTGGCAGGGTGAGACACTGAAGGCAGGATTTTGGGTAATGTTTTCGGTTTTTAGTAAGCCTAATGTTGATTATTGTCTGTAATTTCTTGATATCAGTTTGTGACCATGTTATAATGCCAAACGAGTAAGTCAGAATGGTGATGGCATAAGTGTTAATTTCTTTAATGGTATTGCGGGAGTTGAGTTGTGATTTTAAGATTTGATTAAGTCGTTGTTTAAATTTTATTGTGAGTTTTGTCCTGGTTTCTTTAAAGTTTATTTTCCGTGCCTGTTGAAACCCTAAGTACTTGTAGCTTTGGCCATTATCCATAGCTTCTATTTGATCTCCAGATTCAAGTACATAACTGTTCTGTTCTAGAGTGCCTCGTTTTACTGACATGGTTTTGCATTTATCTATGCCAAACTTCATTTTGATGTCCTGAGAAAACTTTTGGCAGTCAGCCCAGTTTGTTTGGTTCTTTTTCGTTAAAGCTATATAATTTTATGTCATCCATGTATAGGAGGTGTGATAATAATAATTGTCTATCTTTGTGTTTGTTATTTATTTGAAATCCGTTTTGAAGTCTATTGAGATTGTATGAAAGTGGGTTTAATGCTACGCAAAACCAAAGGGGACTCAGGGCATCGCCTTGAAATATGCCTCGTTGTATTTTTATGTTTGGTGTGACAATGGATACATATTTGAGTTTCAAATTAAGTTGAGTGTTTCAGTTTTGTTGTTGTTTTTATATATATATTATATTATTATTCTATATTATATATATTATTATTATTATTATAATAATTTTTTCATTTTGTTGTGTTTCTTTTGCGTGAAGGTTGAGTGGTGTGTATTTTGTATCTGCTTCTGATATGCATTGATATAGTGTATAGTTTTGGGACCGGTGATGGAAGACTGTTCTGAGTGATTTAATTTGCTTGTTATGTAAGTTTTGGATGTCTATAAGGCCTCTTCCTCCTTCGAATCGTGGCAGGGTGAGACACTGAAGGCAGGATTTTGGGTAATGTTTTCGGTTTTTAGTAAGCCTTATGTTGATTATTGTCTGTAATTTCTTGATATCAGTTTGTGACCATGTTATAATGCCAAACGAGTAAGTCAGAATGGTAATGGCATAAGTGTTAATTTCTTTAATGGTATTGCGGGAGTTGAGTTGTGATTTTAAGATTTGATTAAGTCGTTGTTTAAATTTTATTGTGAGTTTTGTCCTGGTTTCTTTAAAGTTTATTTTCCGTGCCTGTTGAAACCCTAAGTACTTGTAGCTTTGGCCATTATCCATAGCTTCTATTTGATCTCCAGATTCAAGTACATAACTGTTCTGTTCTAGAGTGCCTCGTTTTACTGACATGGTTTTGCATTTATCTATGCCAAACTTCATTTTGATGTCCTGAGAAAACTTTTGGCAGTCAGCACAGTTTGTTTGGTTCTTTTTCGTTAAAGCTATATAATTTTATGTCATCCATGTATAGGAGGTGTGATAATAATAATTGTCTATCTTTGTGTTTGTTATTTATTTGAAATCCGTTTTGAAGTCTATTGAGATTGTATGAAAGTGGGTTTAATGCTACGCAAAACCAAAGGGGACTCAGGGCATCGCCTTGAAATATGCCTCGTTGTATTTTTATGTTTGGTGTGACAATGGATACATATTTGAGTTTCAAATTAAGTTGAGTGTTTCAGTTTTGCATGGTATTTGTAAATTTCCTACAAAAAATAGTAAATCGGGTTAACTTTGCAGTGCTTCAATATGTGTATCAGCCAGCTGATGACTATTATTGTTGTTGTTGTTGTTGTCGTTCTCGTTGTCGTTGTCGTTGTCGTTGTCGTTGTCGTTGTCGCTGTCGTTGTCGTTGTCGTTGTCGTTGCCGTTGCCGTTGCCGTTGCCGTTTCCGTTGCTGTTGCCGTTGCCGTTGCCGTTACCGTTGCCGTTGCCGTTGCCGTTACCGTTGCCGTTGCCGTTTCCGTTGCCGTTGCCGTTGCCGTTGCCGTTGCCGTTGCCGTTGCCGTTGCCGTTGCCGTTGCCGTTGCCGTTGCCGTTGCCGTTGCCGTTGCCGTTGCCGGTGCCGTTGCCGTTGCCGTTGCCGTTGCCGTTGCCGTTGCCGTTGCCATTTCCGTTGCCGTTGCCGTTGCCGTTGCCGTTGCCGTTGCCGTTGCCGTTGCCGTTGCCGTTGCCGTTGCCGTTGCCGTTGCCGTTGCCGTTGCCGTTGCCGTTGCCGTTGACGTTGCCGTTGCCGTTGCCGTTGCCGTTGCCGTTGCCGTTGCCGTTGCCGTTGCCGTTGCCGTTGCTGTTGCCGTTGCCGTTGCCGTTGCCGTTGCCGTTGCCGTTGCCGTTGCCGTTGTTGTTTTTATATATATATTATATTATTATTCGATATTATATTATATATATTATTATTATTATATATTATATTATATATATTATTATTATTGTTATTATTACTATTATTTCTTTCATTTTCTCTCCTATTCATAGGAGGTTATTTTACGGCACGGGCCTAAGCCAAGTGCATAGTGATGAATGAATGATTAAGATGAATTTCCCATGAATGTGCGGACGATCCTGCAAGTGTTTAAAATAACGGCCTTTTGCAGTAGTGTAAATGTTGATGGATGTAAATTTATTGTTTTTAAGTAAGAATGTAATGATTTGGGGATGATATTATAATGGGTACTGTTTTCTCTGTCTTTACCCTCCATTGAGCGTGGATCTCTATTGAAAGATCATTGTATTTAGTTATCTTTGTAGCTTGCGTGCTGTTAAGATTGTGAGTGTTGGATATAGCAATATCTATAAGGTATACAATTTTGTTAATTTTATCAAGCACTGTTATATCAGGTCTATTGTAGTGTATTGTTTTATCGGTAATTATAGTTCTGTCCCAATATATTTTATAATTTTCGTTTTCTAATATGGATGAAGGTTGATATCTGTAGTAATTAGTTTTTTTCGTGATAAGGTTGGAGTTATAAGCTATGTATTGATGGATTATCGCGGCAACTTGGTCATGTCTGTGTTTATGATCTGTTTGAGCTAATGATGAGCAGGCACTGGTGATGTGTTGGATGGTTTCGGAATTTCCATGGCACAGTCGACGCATATCTGTAGGTAGGTTAGGGAAGTATGTGTTTTTGGTAATTCCTGGTGGCTATGACTTGGTCCTGAATTGCGAGCATGAAAGCTTCAGTCTCTGGAAACAACTCCCCTCGCCGCAGCCACATGTGGCTGCCGCAGACAACGACAACAACAACAAAAACAACAAAAACAATGACAACGACAGCGACAGCGACAACGACAGCGACAGCGACAGCGACAGCGACAGCAGCAGCGACAGCGACAGCGACAGCTACAGCGACAGCGACAGCGACAGCGACAGCGACAGCGACAGCGACAGCGACAGCGACAGCGACAGCGACAGCGACAGCGACAGCGACAGCGACAGACAGCGACAGCGACAGCGACAGCGACAGCGACAGCGACAGCGACAGCGACAGCGACAGCGACAGCGACAGCGACAGCGACAGCGACAGCGACAATAATAATCATCAGCTGGCTGATGCTCATATTGAAGCACTACAAAGTTAACCCGAATTACTATTTTTTGTAGGAAATTATAAATACCATGCAAAACTGGAACACTCAACTTAACTTGAAACTCAAAGATGTATCCATTGTCACACCAAACATAAAAATACAACGAGGCATATTTCAAGGCGATGCCATGAGTCCCCTTTGGTTTTGCCTAGCATTAAACCCACTTTCATACAATCTCAATAGACTTAAAAACGGATTTCAAATAAATAACACACACAACGATAGACAATTATTATTATCACATCTCCTATACATGGATGACATAAAATTAATCTTAATTGAATTAAATTGACTTAATCAAATCTTAAAATCACAACTCAACTCCCGCAATACCATTAAAGCAATTAACACATATGCCATCCCCATTCTGACTTACTCGTTTGGCATTATAACATGGTCACAAACTGATATCAAGAAATTACAGACAATAATCAACACTAGGCTTACTAAAAACCGAAAACATCACCCAAAGTCCTGCCTTCAGCGTCTCACCCTGCCACGATTCGAAGGAGGAAGAGGCCTTATAGACATCCAAAACTTACATAACAAGCAAATTAAATCACTCAGAACAGTCTTCCATCACCGGTCCCAAAACTATACACTATATCTGTTCAGGCTTCTCGGCACCTAATGACCTCGTAGGGGCCCATCAGCTACGAGGTAGCGTAGCGATCAGTTGCCAAGAAGTGTGAACGTCGGCGATTCACCGAGCTAAAATGATTGGGTTCGATCTAACCTGGTCTGTGCTTCGGTCCCGTCAACCTCCTGTCTCTCTGCAAGGCCCGGGTGCACCCTGGGCTCTTCTTGGTAGACAGGTTCTTCAGCCAACCTCCTGTGTGACTGGCGGGCCAGCTTCAACGAGCACAGTGTTCCAACACAGGTTATGTTACGTGGTAAAAAACCAATCGGCCACGTAAATGCGAACTTTATCTGGTTCGGGGAACCACAACACACTCAGCTATATAGACAATCCTGAGGGAACCCCGAATACATTCCAGATGGACTGCGATTTAATTTCAATACCCTAACCAAAGCGCGTTTACATTGCGTGGGCTTTCGTCTGTCAGTTGTCAAAAACTGCTAGGTTGGCAGCAACGTCAAATTCAAAATGGCCGTTCCGAAACCATCGATCGAATATCGATTTGGAATCGAACAATCACCCGCCCGGACCGGCACCCACCTGTCCCCTAATCTACGGGCAGCCGAGACAACGTTGCTACCGCTCGTTTTAGAACCGAGCCTCCTACTAGAACCTCCGCAGACCGGGGGGTCCCGTCCTTGCCAGGGAACAAGTTAACAATGCGCCCCCTGCGCCAACGTAGTGGCGGTAGGTTAGCATCCTCAACCAGAACGAGGTCACCAACACTAGGGGGGCTGGTTTTGTCAGTCCACTTAAGGCGCTGTTGTAAGATATGCAGATACTCGAGCGACCAACGCTTCCAGAAATTCTGAGTAAACTGCTGCAACATCTGATACCTTGACAACCGATACAATTTCACTCCCTCGAAGGGGTGCTCGGGCAACGCGTTAAGTGGCTGTCCTATCAAGAAATGGCCTGGGGTCAGAGCCTCCAGGTCATTTGGATCCGAGCTGAGCGGACACAACGGGCGCGAATTGAGAACGGCCTCGATCTTACAAAACAATGTCGCGAGCTCCTCAAAAGTCAGCGCGGTCTGACCTACTATACGCCCCAAGTGCGTCTTAGCTGACTTAACTACGGCCTCAAAAATCCCACCCCAGTGGGGGCAACTCGGTGGGCTGAAGGTCCACTGTATACCCCGACGGGAGAGGGCCGTTCCAATATCCACTTTATTTACATTCAAAAAGTTGTCTATCTCTCGTAAGTATCGGTCCGCACCGACGTAGTTAGTGCCGTTATCAGAGCGGATCAAAGTTGGAAGTCCCCTTCGAGAAACAAACCTATCCAAACAAGCAATGAAAGCCTCTGTCGAGAGATCAGCAACGAGCTCGAGATGTACCGCCTTGGTGGATAAACAAACAAACACACATAGGTACGCCTTGCATTGCTTAGCGGTACGCAATCGTGAACTCTTCACCATAAACGGTCCGGCAAAATCCGTACCAACACCTGAAAACGGTCTGACCTCATTCACACGATCAGGGGGCAAGTCCCCCATGAGAGGTTGCATCGTGGCAGCCTTAAGTCGATAACAAGGCATGCTCCGAAACACGATGTTCCGTATGACACGGCGGGCAGATAAGATCCAAAACTCCCGCTGGAGCGTGGCCAACAACGCGTTACAGCCGGCATGCGCGTTTTTAATATGACGATCAGTCACCAGCAATTCAACTAACTGTCCCCCCTTGGGGAGCAGAAGTGGGTGACGAGCCGAATACGACAGATTCGCATTGCGCAATCTTCCTCCTACCCGAAGTAACCCGGTCGAATCAACAAAGGGGTTGAGACGCGCGACGGCTCCCTTCAATTTCGAACGTCCACTTCGTATAATCTCCAATTCTGCCCCAAATTTCGAGGACTGTACCAACCGGACCAAATTCAGTAGCGACTCGTTTCGCTCTGCCGGAGTCAGAATAGGGTTCAGCGTTCGCTGATCGCGAGGAGTACGACAATTTCGAGCGAATCTCCTAATCCAAGTGGACACGTTTATCAACTTGTCAAGTGAGCTATACCGGTCCAGCAGAAACCCGGCGTCAGGGTCCTCAGCCTTCTGGGTAACATGCACGGTCGCTCTGGGGCCATGATCCGAAGATACTACTACATGGCTGTGGGGCCAGTCCGATTCTCTCCTGGCAAGCCAGGGTGGTCCCCACCACAAATGGTGTCTAACGAGTTCAGGAGCCCGACATCCCCTGGATGCACAATCAGACGGGTTCAATTCTCCTGGTACATGTCTCCAGGTCAGTGGGACCTCAGACGACACAATCTGGGAGACACGGTTCGCAACAAAAACCTCTAAGTTATGGACCGAAGCCTTCAGCCAGCACAAAACAATCTGGCTGTCCGTCCACGCGTACACCGTATCCTCCAAAACCACTGACCCACGCAACACTGTTAGAGTGTGATTCAAAAGTTTGGTCAAAAGAGCAGCCCCGGACAGTTCCAGTTTTGGAATCGTCATCCTTGTCCGAATAGGCGCTACCTTGCTTTTTGCCAAAACCAAACGCACGTCGACCTCCCCGGTGGAGGTGACGGTGCGCAAATAAACCGCTGCCGCAAACCCTCGTTCAGAGGCATCACAAAACCCGTGAAGGGTTGCCCTGTAATCCCCAGCAGGGACCAATTTCCTCGGCAGCGATACATTATTTATGTCCGATAGCGAGGTGAACATTCGCGTCCAATCAGTCAACAAATCACCTGAGAGGTGGGTGTCCCAGGTCAACTGAGCCGCCCATAGCCTTTGCATAAAACATTTGAGAGCAAAGGTGACTGGAGAAATCCATCCATTCGGGTCGAACGTTCTCGCAATCGTTGACAGTACTGACCGCTTCGTCCAGGCCTTCGGTGTTTCTAAAACCACCCGATAGGTAAACTCATCATGGACGGGCCGGTACTGAATTCCAAGCACTGACAACATGTTAGGGTTGTCAGGATTCTCAAAAACGTGCGGGTCTTGTTAAAACTCATCTGGGAGACCAGCCATCAACTCAGGGGAGTTGGACATCCACTTGCGTAGTTCATAGCCGCCTCGTTCCAGCAATTGAATGAGCTCGTCACGTCGGTCCAGAGCTTCCTCTACACTGGCTGCCCCTGTGCAGACGTCATCGACGTACAAATCTTGCTCCAGGATAGCGGCGGCTCTAGGATAGCTCACACGGTCACGCGACGCCAACTCCCGCAGGGTACGCATCGCCAAATACGGGCTAGACCGTAACCCATACGTGTTCGTGTTCAACTCATAGACCTTGACTGGCTCGGCCGTGGACTCACGCCAAAGTATCAACTGATACCTTCTGTCAGCCGGGTGAATTACCGTTTGCCTAAACATCATCCGAATGTCTGCGACAAATACAATCTGGTGCCTCCGAAAGCTCGTGAGAATATCCGAAATATCACGGCTCAACTTGGGTCCCGAATGTAGACACTGATTCAGGGACATCCCGTTCGAGGTAGGTGCTGACCCATCAAAAATAACTCGAATCTTGCCGGTAGGGGTTCGTAGGACGGCATGGTGTGGAAGGAAACAATGATCCTCAGATCTCCAGTCCACACCCGATACCGACATGTGTCCTAACGACTCATACTCCCTCATGAAATCAACATATTTTTGTTTAAATACGGCGTCCCTTGACATCCTACGCTCCATCGACATCAATCTCGTCTCAGCCATCTTCCTAGATTCTCCTAGTGGCGGTCGATCGGCCCTGAAAGGTAGTCGAGTTACAAAACGACCAGAACGAAGGCGACCAGTACTATTCTGGTAAAACAACTCGCACTCTTCTTCGTCTGCGTCGACTCGACGAACGGTGGGAGGTTCCTCTATCTCCCAGAAACGTAGGATAGCGTCTGACAACGCTGAGCCAATAAGTATGCCATCTGACTCGGCAGGCCTAACCATTGGCAATGCCGGACCCATGATCACGTGACCAAACTTAGTATCCACAGCAATCAACCCGTCCGGCTGAAGAACTCGCCGATCCGACAACAGAAACCTACCCAGAACGTCTGCTCCCAGTAGCAGGTCGACCGGGGCTGGAGTGTCAAAATCGGGATCCGCCAACTTGAGTCCTGATGTCAGGAATCGAACGGCCGGATTCAACTTCACCAAGGGGTGTCTGCCCATGACATGCGTCATCACTAAAGCTTGCACGGATGTTTTTGTCAAAATGTCATAACGTGGAGAGAACGTGATCACCGATTGACCAACTACATTCGTAACCGTAACATTCCCCACGCCCCGTATTGATTTATTATAGCTATTTACCTTGAGGCCCAACCATTTTGCTAAATCGTTCGATAC
This sequence comes from Argyresthia goedartella, assembly GCA_949825045.1. Classification (NCBI taxonomy): domain Eukaryota; kingdom Metazoa; phylum Arthropoda; class Insecta; order Lepidoptera; family Argyresthiidae; genus Argyresthia; species Argyresthia goedartella. The sequence continues at coordinate 7,328,256 of OX463806.1, read as the reverse complement.
AATGCAGCCCTGAGCTCCAGAATCTAATAGGGCGCGAACGTATGTTGGGTTGCCCGCCAAATCCCAAACAAGCACAGAGGCGATCGGTAACACCACCGTCTCCGGTTGGGGGGCAACAAATGGTTGGGCCGCAAATTCCTAGCGAGGACCCCCGGGGCCCCACTGTGCCTGTAACCGATCAGGTATGCAGCTATACGCCAGCGGGTCCCATTGTACAAATGGCCCACGCGCCGGTTCCATTCCCAACCTACGATTCCCCTTAAAGGGGGGTGGGCGTGAATTCAACCGTGGCCGCTCCATGAGCGGGGGGGACATCACATGTGACCGATGAGGACGAGGCGACGAGCGGGGCGACAACTGAGGCGGCGTCCGAACCGCACCCGCATAGCTCGAAGGTGTCCCATGCCACCCGCCCGTTACGGCCTGCTCAACACACCCAATGTCCCGCTGAGTCGGATGCTGAGTCGCAACCGAAAACTCAGGGCCCCCCATGTGATGACCCTGAGTGCGGCCTTGCACCCTAGTACTGCCCTGTGCACGTGGGGACGTTGGCCCCTGAGTTACGCTCCGAGTCGCAAACGAATTCTCAGGGCCCCATGCCGTGTCGCCCTGGGTACGGCCCTGTGGACGTGGGGACGTTGGCCCCTGAGTTGCGCTCCGAGTCGCAAACGAATTCTCAGGGCCCCATGCCGTGTCACCCTGGGTACGGCCCTGTGGTGGCTGTTGGCCGGACCGGTTCATGCACAACAGATTGTTGTGGGCCCCACCATAATATCCGCACATTTTTGTGCGCGTGCAGTCCCTAGCCATGTGTGGCCCGAGGCACAGGAAACACCAGCTCCGCTGCTTGGCCATCCGGCGCCGTCCCTCAACCCTAAGTTCCCCGAACTTATTGCAATTGGCCACAGCATGGCCAATCTGCCTACAACATGGGCAGGTCTCACTATGTGGGGTCAATGCACTCACAGTCCCATACGACTGCCGGTTGGTGCGGTCCTTCCTCGTCGGAGGGCCCCTACTCACAGCGCTCCCGGCAGCTCTCTGTGGCTCCGAAGGATGGGTCACCGTCAACCCCAAATTCTCTGCCCGTCGAGCCTCCTCTTCCAAGAATCCGACCAAGTCGGAGAAGGCGGGCAGGTCCTCGGCCGACCTCTCGTGAGACTGTTCGAAACGAGTCTGCACGTCAGCGGGTAGGCGGGAAAGTACAATGTACAGCAGTAGGTACGACCATTCACCAACCGGAAGTCCAAGATTCTCTAGAGCCTTGGTGACGGACAACAACGGGTTCAAAACCTCCGTCTGTATGGCCCCGACCTTGTTCACAACCGGGATACTAAACAAACGGTTCAGTTGGGCATCGGCCAACCTCCGTTTGTTATGGTAACGTCTGACCAACAATTGTCTGGCCGTTTCATAGTTACCCTCCGTAACTGTCAAATGAGCGACCAGCTCCCTAGGCTCACCCCTCAATGCTGCCACCAGCTGAGCCATCTTGACAGACTTGGTAATGTCCGATCGCATGTGCACCAAACTGTCGAACAGATTGATGAAGCTCATCCATTCACCGGACACTCCGTCAAAAGTAGGCATAGTTATGGCCGGTAACCTGGACCCTGAACCCTGAAGCGGCAGAGGTGCTTCAATGTCACCACCATGGCTGGACTCGCGCTGTCTACGTATGTCCGCAGCCTTCTGCGTGATAACAGCTGCCATCTCCATACATTGCTCGACATCCCCTAGCAACCGTGACAGCCTGTCAGGTGCGCAACCATCAACTGATTCCGCTTGCGCGGACAATTCGAGCACCCTATTGTAACGTTCCTTAACGTCCATAGACCGCTCCAATACCACATCATGCCTATCTAAACGGTCTATCAGACCGTGTGCGGAGGAAAACCATCTGAGTTCCTTAGAAACACCCTTCTGGATTTCAGATAACGACATGATCGGAACGATACTTACTCACAATTTGCAGTAACTCAATTATATTGGACCCTCCAGTCTACAACCCAAACGAGGGAACCCTAAACCACAACTTAAACAATGTTATTTTCCTTAAACAATAGGAAACGAGTTTCATATCTATATAAATTCTGTAAATAACAATTTAGTTTCCCTTTATCACTACAACACACACAGATAGTCAATATTAGTTCAAGTTATAAATTGCTATAACTGAAAACAATGTAATAGCCTGCTATCAATAGATGTAACTACCTATGTTAACCAAAACATTCATTAGCATTACTAGACCACTAATAGATTGACTAACTGGTACAATAATGCAAATTTCAACTCAATATCTGTCTGTCTACTACCAGCAATAGACCTATAGCTTACAATACTACCAATCTATGTGGATATAGGAACACAACCAAGTTATCTAATAACCGCCTATACCTACAGATTGATAGTCTCAAATCGTGTCTTCCTGGAGCCCTTGACGGCTGCAAATCTCAGGAAGCCACGCTCTAGCTACCAAAATGTTCAGGCTTCTCGGCACCTAATGACCTCGTAGCTGATGGGCAACTACGAGGTCATTAGGTGCCGAGAAGCCTGAACAATATCAATGCATATCAGAAGCAGATACAAAATACACAACACTCAACAACCTTCACGCAAAAGACACACAACAAAATGAAAAAATTGTACAAAATACTGACAAAATTGCAGTATGGCAGCAGAAGTCTCTGCATGGAAGATATCTCCTCGACCTGCGGCAACCACATGTGGCTGCGGCGAGGGGAGTTGTTTCCAGAGACTGAAGCTTTCATGCTCGCAATTCAGGACCAAGTCATAGCCACCAGGAATTACCAAAAACACATACTTCCCTAACCTACCTACAGATATGCGTCGACTGTGCCATGGAAATTCCGAAACCATCCAACACATCACCAGTGCCTGCAATGTTGTTGTTGTTGTTGTTGTTGTTGTTGTTGTTGTTGTTGTTGTTGTTGTTGTTGTTGTTGTTGTTGTTGTTGTTGTTGTTGTTGTTGTTGTTGTTATTGTTGTAGTTGTTGTTGGTGTTGGTGTTGGTGTTGGTGTTGGTGTTGGTGTTGGTGTTGGTGTTGGTGTTGGTGTTGGTGTTGGTGTTGGTGTTGGTGTTGGTGTCTGTGTTGGTGTTGTTGGTGTTGTTGGTTTTGTTGTTGTTGTTGTTGTTGTTGTTGTTGTTGTTGTTGTTGTTGTCGTTGTTGTTGTTGTCGTTGTTGTTGTTGTTGTCGTTGTTGTTGTTGTTGTTGTTGTTGTTGTTGTTGTTGTTGTTGTTGTTGTTGTTGTTGTTGTTGTTGTTGTTGTTGTTGTTGTTGTTGTTGTTGTTGTTGTTATTGTTGTAGTTGTTGTTGGTGTTGGTGTTGGTGTTGGTGTTGGTGTTGGTGTTGGTGTTGGTGTTGGTGTTGGTGTTGGTGTTGGTGTTGGTGTTGGTGTTGGTGTTGGTGTTGGTGTTGGTGTTGGTGTTGGTGTTGGTGTTGTTGTTGTTGTTGTTGTTGTTGTTGTTGTTGTTGTTGTTGTTGTTTTTATATATATATTATATTATTATTCTATATTATATATATTATTATTATTATTATAATTATAATTTTTTCATTTTGCTGTGTGTCTTTTGCGTGAAGGTTGAGTGGTGTGTATTTTGTATCTGCTTCTGATATGCATTGATATAGTGTATAGTTTTGGGACCGGTGATGGAAGACTGTTCTGAGTGATTTAATTTGCTTGTTATGTAAGTTTTGGATGATTAAGTCGTTGTTTAAATTTTATTGTGAGTTTTGTCCTGGTTTCTTTAAAGTTTATTTTCCGTGCCTGTTGAAACCCTAAGTACTTGTAGCTTTGGCCATTATCCATAGCTTCTATGATCTCCAGATTCAAGTACATAACTGTTCTGTTCTAGAGTGCCTCGTTTTACTGACATGGTTTTGCATTTATCTATGCCAAACTTCATTTTGAAGTCCTGAAAATACTGTTGGGTACAGTCAGCCCAGTTTGTTTAGTTCTTTTTCGTTAAAGCCTTATAATTGTATGTCATCCATGTATAGGAGGTGTGATAATAATAATTGTGTATCGTTGTGTTTGTTATTTATTTGAAATCCGTTTTGAAGTCTATTGAGATTGTATGAAAGTGGGTTTAATGCTAGGCAAAACCAAAGGGGACTCAGGGCATCGCCTTGAAATATGCCTCGTTGTATTTTTATGTTTGGTGTGACAATGGATACATATTTGAGTTTCAAGTTAAGTTGAGTGTTTCAGTTTTGCATGGTATTTCTAAATTTCCTACAAAAAATAGTAAATCGGGTTAACTTTGTAGTGCTTCAATATGTGTATCAGCCAGCTGATGACTATTATTGTTGTTTTTGTTGTTGTCGTTGTCGTTGTCGTTGTCATTGTCGTTGTCGTTGTCACTGTCGTTGTCGTTGTCGTTGTCGTTGCCGTTGCCGTTGCCGTTGCCGTTGCCGTTGCCGTTACCGTTGCCGTTGCCGTTACCGTTGCCGTTGCCGTTGCCGTTGCCGTTGCCGTTGCCGTTGCCGTTGCCGTTGCCGTTGCCGTTGCCGTTGCCGTTGCCGTTGCCGTTGCCGTTGCCGTTGCCGTTGCCGTTGCCGTTGCCGTTGCCGTTGCCGTTGCCGTTGCCGTTGCCGTTGCCGTTGCCGTTGCCGTTGCCGTTGCCGTTGCCGTTGCCGTTGCCGTTGCCGTTGCCGTTGCCGTTGCCGTTGCCGTTGCCGTTGCCGTTGCCGTTGCCGTTGCCGTTGCCGTTGCCGTTGCCGTTGCCGTTGATATTATAATGGGTACTGTTTTCACTGCCTTTACCCTCCATTGAGCGTGGATCTCTATTGAAAGATCATTGTATTTAGTTATCTTTGTAGCTTGCGTGCTGTTAAGATTGTGAGTGTTGGATATAGCAATATCTATAAGGTATACAATTTTGTTAATTTTATCAAGTACTGTTATATCAGGTCTATTGTAGTGTATTGTTTTATCGGTAATTATAGTTCTGTCCCAATATATTTTATAATTTTCGTTTTCTAATATGGATGAAGGTTGATATCTGTAGTAAGGAGTTTTTTTCGTGATAAGTTTGGAGTTATAAGCTATGTATTGATGGATTATCGCGGCAACTTGGTCATGTTTGTGTTTATAATCTGTTTGAGCTAATGATGAGCAGGCACTGGTGATGTGTTGGATGGTTTCGGAATTTCCATGGCACAGTCGACTCATATCTGTAGGTAGGTTAGGGAAGTATGTGTTTTTGGTAATTCCTGGTGGCTATGACTTGGTCCTGAATTGCGAGCATGAAAGCTTCAGTCTCTGGAAACAACTCCCCTCGCCGCAGCCACATGTGGCTGCCGCAGACAACGACAACAACAACAACAACAACAACAACAAAAACAACGACAACGACATCGACAGCGACAGCGACAGCGACAGCGACAGCGACAGCGACAGCGACAGCGACAGCGACAGCGACAGCGACAGCGACAGCGACAGCGACAGCGACAGCGACAGCGACAGCGACAGCGACAGCGACAGCGACAGCGACAGCGACAGCGACAGCGACAGCGACAGCGACAGCGACAGCGACAGCGACAGCGACAGCTACAGCGACAGCGACAGCGACAGCGACAGCGACAGCGACAGCGACAGCGACAGCGACAGCGACAGCGACAGCGACAGCGACAGCGACAGCGACAGCGACAGCGACAGCGACAGCGACAGCGACAGCGACAGCGACAGCGACAGCGACAGCGACAGCGACAGCGACAGCGACAGCGACAGCGACAACGACAACGACAACAATAATCATCAGCTGGCTGATACACATATTTCAATAATAATAATGATTTGTGTGTTGTGTGCTTCAGCACTACAAAGTTAACCCGAATTACTATTTTTTGTAGGAAATTTACAAATACCATGCAAAACTGGAACACTCAACTTAACTTGAAACTCAAAGATATTTCCATTGTCACACCAAACATAAAAATACAACGAGGCATATTTCAATGCGATGCCATGAGTCCCCTTTGGTTTTGCCTAGCATTAAACCCACTTTCATACAATCTCAATAGACTTCAAAACGGATTTCAAATAAATAACACAGACAACGATAGACAATTATTATTATCACATCTCCTATACATGGATGACATAAAATTAATCTTAATTGAATTAAATTGACTTAATCAAATCTTAAAATCACAACTCAACTCCCACAATACCATTAAAGCAATTAACACATATGCCATCCCCATTCTGACTTACTCGTTTGGCATTATAACATGGTCACAAACTGATATCAAGAAATTACAGACAATAATCAACACTAGGATTACTAAAAACCGAAAACATCACCCAAAATCCAGCCTTCAGCGTCTCACCCTGCCACGATTCGAAGGAGGAAGAGGCCCTATAGACATCCAAAACTTACATAACAAGCAAATTAAATCACTCAGAACAGTCTTCCATCACCGGTCCCAAAACTATACACTATATCAATGCATATCAGAAGCAGATACAAAATACACAACACTCAACCTTCACGCAAAAGACACACAACAAAATGAAAAAAATATAATAATATTAATAATAATAATATATATAATATAGAATAAAAATATAATATATATATAAAAACAACAACAACAACAACAACAACAACAACAACAACAACAACAACAAAAACAACAACAACAACAACAACAACAACAACACCAACACCAACAATAACAACACCAACACCAACACCAACACCAACACCAACACCAACACCACCACCAATCTATTCCCATGGACATCTGTCCTCTAAGTAATCAGATATCCTGTAGTAACCTTTTTTATACAATTTCTGTTTTATTATTATTTTAAACTTGTCTAAAGGTAAGTTTTTAATATCAGTAGGGACCTTATTGTAATAGCGTATACAATTGCCTTTAAAAGAATTACTAATTTTATGTAGTCGGCTTACATAAGCAACCAACTTGTCTTTATTTCTAGTATTAAAATTGTGTATATCACTGTACTTCTGAAAATTAGTTATATTTCTTTTTACATACACAATATTGATTTCTTTAAACTTTTCACTCAGTGACACTCTAGGCCCTAATCTATAAATTGCACGAACAGCCCGTTTCTGCAGAATAAATATACTATTAGCATTCGCAGCGTGACCCCACAATAAAATACCATAGGTCATTAGACTATGAAAGTAACTAAAGTAGACTAGTCTAGCGGTGTCTACGTCGGTAAGAGCTCTAATTTTTTTAACTGCGAACGCTGCCGAACTCAGTCTGTTCGACAATTTATTTATATGAGGATCCCATTGTAGTTTGGCGTCTAAAGTAATGCCCAAAAAGACAGTCGACTGCACAAGGTCCAATCTCTGTCCTTTTATAAATATGTCTGTAGTTACCGGGTTCACATTGGGTAACACGAATTTAATACATTTAGTTTTCTTTTCATTAAGTAATAAATTGTTAACAGTAAACCAGTTCACTATACTAGAGATAGCATTGTTTACCTCGTCATAATTTGATTGCTGTCTTTTAACTTTAAATATCAAAGAAGTATCATCGGCAAACAATACTAACCCATGTTTTGCTTTAACAAGGTAAGGTAAATCATTAATATATACTAAAAACAAGAAAGGACCAAGAATTGAACCTTGCGGTACGCCCATACTTATTGAAGACCCAGGTGATCTTTTCCCATTAACATCGACCATCTGAACCCTATCTGTTAGATATGACTCCAGAAGGCCAAGTGCCTGATCTTTTACACCATAATGGCGTAACTTCCTGACAAGAGTGTCATGATGGACGCAATCAAAAGACTTGGATAGATCGCAGAAGACACCTATTGCATCCATTGCGTCTTCCCAGGCATCAAAAATATTGTCGATTAGTTCAACACCAGCATCGGCTGTTGAACGACCCTTTGTGAAACCAAACTGAGCAATATGAATTAAATTATTGAGATAAAAATGACTTTGCAATTGATTAAGTATGAGTTTTTCAAATATTTTGCTAAGCGTTGGTAGTATAGATATGGGTCTAAAATTGGTGGGGTCTGATGTACTACCAGCTTTGAATAAAGGTATAACTTTACTTAGTTTCATCAAGTCAGGAAACACACCACTATCTATACATTGATTAAATATACAACAAAGGTGAGGTGCAATACAATCTACAATGGAACTAATAATTTTTACTGAAAGACCATGGGCGTCAGCTGTCTTTTTCATTTCCAGGGATTTAAACGCTTTTACAATGTCTTCATTATTTACGTGCCTAAATTTAAAATCTGTTTTACATTCCTCAAAGTTTTGTTTAAATATAGATTCAGCAGCAGCGGGAGATGAATTTAAAGACTTGGTTGTTGAAACTGGAATGTCCGTAAAGAAATTTTCGAAAGCTTTTGCTACTTCTAGGTCTGTACTTAGCAATTGATTATCTATCTTAAGCTTGAAGTTATTATGTGTAGCTTTGGCCTTTCCAGTCTCTCTGTTTATAATTTGCCAAGTCGTTTTCATTACATTGCTACTAGATTCAATTTTGTTTTTAATGAAATTAGATTTAGCTACGGCACAAACGCGTTTAAACATTTTTGAATAACTACGAACATAATCTAGAAAGGCCGTATTTTTGTTATATGATTTCTCTTCATAGAGTTCATATAATCTTCGTCTGCTCCTATGAATTTCAACTGTCGCCCAATCACTAAACAAAGCTTTGTTATTAACTTTTATAGTTTTTGATTTAAATACCGTATCATATTCATTTTTGACAAGGTTAAATACTGAGTTGTACAACAAATTTGGATCGTCACTGTATGGTATTTCCCATAGTTTATCTAAAATATTATTCCTGTAGTGTTCAAGCCGAGTGTCACTAACGGGCACACATGTAATATCCTCTTTTTGGTCCTTTTTTATTTTAATATTGAATATACCTATCTGACCAGAGTAATCAGAGGTTAATTTATTGATGACCGATTTGAAAATGGGCGTAATGTTAGTAAATATATTGTCAATGCAGGTAGCAGATGTTGCAGTAATTCTAGTAGGCTCCAAAAACAGATAGTTCATGTTGTGACATAAAAATAAAGATTTTAATCTAGTACAAATATTATTATCCTCTAACAGATTAACATTAAAATCACCACAAATTATAAAAAAATTGTTTTCATCGCTGATTTTAATCAACACTTCATCCATTTTCTTTTCGAATAAATCAAAGGATGAATCTGGTGGTCTGTATACGGTCATTACAATAAGTTGTTCAAGTTCAATACAGGCTATTTCCATGGTACGCTCAACAGACAGGCTCACTATGTCAACTCGTTCCTTATATTTAAAACTATTATTTACAAGTATTAAGGAGCCACCGCGATCAGCTGTTTTTCTGTTGAACGAACTAGCAACGTGGTGGTTATTAAAGTTGAACATGAACTGATAACTCTTTAAAAAGTGCTCTGTTATACATAAAATATCAATATTATTACAGTTCATGAACAACTCAATTTCCAGTTCTTTACTTAACATGCCCTGTATATTTTGATGAACCACGTTTAAAATATTCTTACTTTTACATTTTTCATTACTAGTAACTTGATTTAATGGGCAAGATGAAGGTATATTTATACAAATATTAATATTACTGCCAGAGTTACTCTCTGTTGTCCTATGGGTTATTTTAAAGAGCTTGGAACAGATTCCAAGGAGTACATGTCATTATTATTACACTGCTCAATAGAAGCAGGCGTTTCATTAGTCAAAAACTTGACTGAGTTCAAAATAAAATAAGATAGTGACTGTGCTATCTGTTTTGTTTAAATAACTCACACAAAGATAGACAATTATTATTATAACATCTCCTATACATGGATGACATAAAATTAATCTTAATTGAATTAAATTGACTTAATCAAATCTTAAAATCACAACTCAACTCCCGCAATACCATTAAAGCAATTAACACATATGCCATCCCCATTCTGACTTACTCGTTTGGCATTATAACATGGTCACAAACTGATATCAAGAAATTACAGACAATAATCAACACTAGGCTTACTAAAAACCGAAAACATCACCCAAAATCCTGCCTTCAGCGTCTCACCCTGCCACGATTCGAAGGAGGAAGAGGCCTTATAGACATCCAAAACTTACATAACAAGCAAATTAAATCACTCAGAACAGTCTTCCATCACCGGTCCCAAAACTATACACTATATCAATGCATATCAGAAGCAGATACAAAATACACAACACTCAACCTTCACGCAAAAGACACACAACAAAATAAAAAAATTGTACAAAATACTGACAAAATTGCAGTATGGCAGCAGAAGTCTCTGCATGGAAGATATCTCCTCGACCTGCGGCAGCCACATGTGGCTGCGGCGAGGGGAGTTGTTTCCAGAGACTGAAGCTTTCATGCTCGCAATTCAGGACCAAGTCATAGCCACCAGGAATTACCAAAAACACATACTTCCCTAACCTACCTACAGATATGCGTCGACTGTGCCATGGAAATTCCGAAACCATCCAACACATCACCAGTGCCTGCAATGTTGTTGTTGTTGTTGTTGTTGTTGTTGTTGTTGTTGTTGTTGGTGTTATTGTTGGTGTTGTTGTTGTTGTTGTTGTTGTTGATGTTGTTGTGGTTGTTGTTGTTGTTGTTGTTGTTGTTGTTGTTGTTGTCGTTGTTGTTGTTGTTGTTGTTGTTGTCGTTGTTGTTATTGTTGTTGTTGTTGTTGTTGTTGTTGTTGTTGTTGTTGTTGTTGTTGTTGTTGTTGTTGTTGTTGTTGTTGTTGGTGTTGGTGTTGTTGTTGTTGTTGTTTTAGTTGTTGTTGTTGTTGTTGTTGTTGTTGTTGTTGGTGGTGGTGTTGGTGTTGGTGTTGGTGTTGGTGTTGGTGTTGGTGTTGGTGTTGGTGTTGTTGTTGTTGTTGTTGTTGTTGGTGTTGGTTTTGTTGTTGTTGGTGTTGGTGTTGTTGTTGTTGGTGTTGGTGTTGTTGTTGTTGGTGTTGGTGTTGGTGTAGTTGTTGTTGTTGGTGTTGGTGTTGTTGTTGTTGTTGTTGTTGTTGTTGTTGTTGTTGTTGTTGTTGTTGTTGTTGTTGTTGTTGTTGTTGTTGTTGTTGTTGTTGTTGTTGTTGTTGTTGTTGTTGTTTTTGTTGCCATTGCCGTTGCCGTTGCCGTTGCCGTTGCCGTTGCCGTTGCCGATACCGTTGCCGTTGCCGTTGCCGTTGCCGTTGCCGTTGCCGTTGCCGTTGCCGTTGCCGTTGCCGTTGCCGTTGCCGTTGCCGTTGCCGTTGCCGTTGCCGTTGCCGTTGCCGTTGCCGTTGCCGTTGCCGTTGCCGTTGCCGTTGACGTTGACGTTGCCGTTGCCGTTGCCGTTGCCGTTGCCGTTGTTGTTTTTATATATATATTATATTATTATTCTATATTATATTATATATATTATTATTATTATTATTATTATTATTATTATTATATATTATATTATATATATTATTATTATTACCGATAAAACAATACACTACAATAGACCTGATATAACAGTGCTTGATAAAATTAACAAAATTGTATACCTTATAGATATTGCTATATCCAACACTCACAATCTTAACAGCACGCAAGCTACAAAGATAACTGAATACAATGATCTTTCAATAGAGATCCACGCTTAATGGAGGGTAAAGACAGGGAAAACAGTACCCATTATAATATCATCCCCAAATCATTACATTCGTACTTAAAAACAATAAATTTTAACACTACTGCAAAAGGCCGTTATTTTATACACTTGCAGGATCGTCCGCAAATTCATGGGAAATTCATCTTAATCATTCATTCATCACTATGCACTTGGCTTAGGCCCGTGCCGTAAAATAACCTACTATGAATAGGAGAGAAAATGAAAGAAATAATAATAATAATAACAATAATAATAATATATATAATATAATATATAATAATAATAATATATGTAATATAATATAGAATAATAATATAATATTCATATTCATATTCTTTATTGCACAGAAAACATAGATACACAGACAGTTACAATAAATTTTATAGGCAAAGGCGAGCTTATCTCTAAAAAGAGATTTCTTCCAGCAAACCTAGGCAAGACAGGAGTGTTTGTGAAAAAGGACAGTCCTAGTGCGCAATAAAACAGTATACATACGTACGAAAATTACTTTTAAAATATAAATAAAATATACCTAATAAAATATATATATATATCTCAACTATAATATAATATATATATAAAAACAACAACGGCAACGGCAACGGCAACGGCAACGGCAACGGCAACGGCAACGGCAACGGCAACGGCAACGGCAACGGCAACGGCAACGGCAACGGCAACGGCAACGGCAACGGCAACGGCAACGGCAACGGCAACGGCAACGGCAACGGCAACGGCAACGGCAACGGCAACGGCAACGGCAACGGCAACGGCAACGGCAACGGCAACGGCAACGGCAACGGCAACGGCAACGGCAACGGCAACGGCAACGGCAACGGCAACGGCAACGGCAACGGCAACGGCAACGGCAACGGCAACGGCAACGGCAACGGCAACGGCAACGGCAACGGCAACGGCAACGGCAACGGCAACGGCAACGGCAACGGCAACGACAACGACAACGACAGCGACAACGACAACGACAACGACAACGACCACAACAACAACAACAACAACCCACTTTCATACAATCTCAATAGACTTCAAAACGGATTTCAAATAAATAACACAGACAACGATAGACAATTATTATTATCACATCTCCTATATATGGATGACATAAAATTAATCTTAATTGAATTAAATTGACTTAATCAAATCTTAAAATCACAACTCAACTCCCACAATAACATTAAAGCAATTAACACATATGCCATCCCCATTCTGACTTACTCGTTTGGCATTATAACATGGTCACAAACTGATATCAAGAAATTACAGACAATAATCAACACTAGGATTACTAAAAACCGAAAACATCACCCAAAATCCTGCCTTCAGCGTCTCACCCTGCCACGATTCGAAGGAGGAAGAGGCCCTATAGACATCCAAAACTTACATAACAAGCAAATTAAATCACTCAGAACAGTCTTCCATCACCGGTCCCAAAACTATACACTATATCAATGCATATCAGAAGCAGATACAAAATACACACCACTCAACCTTCACGCAAAAGACACACAACAAAATGATAAAATTATAATAATAATAATAATAATATATATAATATAGAATAATAATATAATATATATATAAAAACAACAACAACAACCAAATCAAATCAAATCAAAAATCATTTATTTCCATAGGATGTTGTTACATCACTTAGATCCGTCATTACATTTTTTTGGGTGAGTTCACTAACACAATGGCGGAATCTGTGGAGAAGAGCTCACCGAAGAAACTCCACAGTCGTCGCATCTACAAAATGAATGCTAATTATATATCGAAACAGCCTGTTACTCAAACAATCTATTCCCATGGACATCTGTCCTCTAAGTAATCAGATATCCTATAGTAACCTTTTTTATACAATTTCTTGTTGTTGTTGTTGTTGTTGGAGTTGGAGTTAGTGTTGGTGTTGGAGTTGGTGTTGGTGTTGGTGTTGTTGTTGTTGTTGTTATTGTTGTTGTTGTTGTTGTTGTTGTTGTTGTTGTTGTTGTTGTTGTTGTTGTTGTTGTTGTTGTTGTTGTTGTTGTTGTTGTTGTTGTTGTTGTTGTTGTTGTTGTTGTTGTTGTTGTTGTTGTTTTTATATGTATATTATATTATTATTCTATATTATACACAGTCAGGTCATAAGTTCTGTCACACAATAAAAACTCTTGAATTTAGAACGCTGGCCACAAAAAAGTTTATTGAATTCAAATTTCGAATTTTTCATGAAAATAAAAATGTATACTTTTTAGAAATTTCCTCATTTTTAAATATGGAGTGGACACTTAAAGAAGACCGTGTCGCAGTTATTGCGTTGCATCGTTGCGGTAACGTGCCAATTCAGATTTTCGACTTACTGAAAATTTTGAATATAACCAAAAGATTCGTTTATCGTACCATAAAACGATACAATGAAGACTCTAGTGTAGATGACAGGTCAAGAAGTGGTCGCCCTCGCTCTGTTAGGACTCCAGCAGTGATAAAAGCTGTGAAGGCGCGAATTCAAAGAAATCCCATACGTAAGCAGAAACTGTGAAAAGGGTGTTAAATGAAGACTTAGAGCTTAGGGCATATCGAAGAAAAACAGGACATCGTTTGGACGCTCGTTTAATGGACCTGAGACTGAAGAGATGCCGCGCTTTGTCGAAGCAGTACGCGGGAAAAAAGCATCGGGAAATTCTTTTTTCGGATGAAAAAATTTTCACCGTGAAAGAGAGCTACAACAAACAAAATGATAAGGTGTACGCACACAGCAGTGAAGAAGCGAGCAACCGTATTCCGCGTGTCCAACGAGGTCATTTTCCATCCTCGCTCATGGTTTGGTTGCGAGTCTCTTATTGGGGCTTAACTAAGGTACATTTTTGTGAGAAAGGCGTAAAAACGAATGCAGTTTTGTATCAAAATACAGTCCTCAAGAACCTTGTGGAACCTGTTTCTCATACCATGTTTAATAACAGGCACTGGGTATTCCAACAAGATTCTGCGCCAGCTCATAGAGCGAAAAGCACACAAGACTGGCTGGCGGCGCGTGAAATCGACTTCATCCGGCACGAAGACTGGCCCTCCTCCAGTCCAGATTTGAGTCCGTCAGATTACAAGATATGGCAACACTTGGAGGAAAAGGCCTGCTCAAAGCCTCATCCTGATTTGGAGTCACTCAAGGCATCCTTGATTAAGGCAGCCGCCGATATTGACATGGACCTCGTTCGTGCTGCGATAGACGACTGGCCGCGCAGAATAAAGGCCTGTATTCAAAATCGCGGGGGTCATTTTGAATAAACTTCATTACCATAAGAATCTATGTTTTATTAAGTTCATTTTGCTATATAAATGTTTACATAAATAATAAACATGTCTAAATTATTTCATATTGCACATGTGACAGAACTTATGACCTGACTATGTATATATTATTATTATTATTATTATAATTTTTTCATTTTGTTGTGTGTCTTTTGCGTGAAGGTTGAGTGGTGTGTATTTTGTATCTGCTTCTGATATGCATTGATATAGTGTATAGTTTTGGGACCGGTGATGGAAGACTGTTCTGAGTGATTTAATTTGCTTGTTATGTAAGTTTTGGATGTCTATAAGGCCTCTTCCTCCTTCGAATCGTGGCAGGGTGAGACGCTGAAGGCAGGATTTTGGGTAATGTTTTCGGTTTTTAGTAAGCCTAGTGTTGATTATTGTCTGTAATTTCTTGATATCAGTTTGTGACCATGTTATAATGCCAAACGAGTAAGTCAGAATGGGGATGGCATAAGTGTAAATTTCTTTAATGGTATTGCGGGAGTTGAGTTGTGATTTTAAGATTTGATTAAGTCGTTGTTTAAATTTTATTGTGAGTTTTGTCCTGGTTTCTTTAAAGTTTATTTTCCGTGCCTGTTGAAACCCTAAGTACTTGTAGCTTTGGCCATTATCCATAGCTTCTATTTGATCTCCAGATTCAAGTACATAACTGTTCTGTTCTATAGTGCCTCGTTTTACTGACATGGTTTTGCATTTATCTATGCCAAACTTCATTTTGATGTCCTGAGAAAACTTTTGGGTACAGTCAGCCCAGTTTGTTTAGTTCTTTTTAGTTAAAGCTATATAATTTTTGTCATCCATATATAGGAGTTGTGATAATAATAATTATCACAGTGACAGCCTGCAATGTTGTTGTTGTTGTTGTTGGTGTTGGTGTTGGTGTTGGTGTTGGTGTTGGTGTTGGTGTTGGTGTTGGTGTTGGTGTTGGTGTTGGTGTTGGTGTTGGTGTTGGTGTTGGTGTTGGTGTTGGTGTTGGTGTTGGTGTTGCTGTTGCTGTTGTTGTTGGTGTTGTTGTTGTTGTTGTTGTTGTTGTTGTTGTTGTTGTTGGTGTTGATGTTAATGTTGTTGTTGTTGTTGTTGTTGTTGTTGTTGTTGTTGTTGGTGTTGTTGTTGTTGTTGTTGTTGTTGTTGTTGTTGTCGTTGTCGTTGTCGTTGTCGTTGTCGTTGTCGTTGTCGTTGTCGTTGTCGTTGTCGTTGTCGTTGTCGTTGTCGTTGTCGTTGTCGTTGTCGTTGTCGTTGTCGTTGTCGTTGTCGTTGTCGTTGTCGTTGTCGTTGTCGTTGTCGTTGTCGTTGTCGTTGTCGTTGTCGTTGTCGTTGTCGTTGTTGTTGTTGTTGTTGTTGTTGTTGTTGTTGTTTTTATATATATATTATATTATTATTCTATATGATATTTATTATTATTATTATTATTATTATAATTTTTTCATTTTGTTGTGTGTCTTTTGCGTGAAGGTTGAGTGTTGTGTATTTTGTATCTGCTTCTGATATGCATTGATATAGTGTATAGTTTTGGGACCGGTGATGGAAGACTGTTCTGAGTGATTTAATTTGCTTGTAATGTAAGTTTTGGATGTCTATAAGGCCTCTTCCTCCTTCGAATCGTGGCGAGACGCTGAAGGCAGGATTTTGGGTAATGTTTTCGGTTTTTAGTAAGCCTAGTGTTGATTATTGTCAGTAATTTCTTGATATCAGTTTGTGACCATGTTATAATGCCAAACGAGTAAGTCAGAATGGGGATGGCTTAAGTGTTAATTTCTTTAATGGTATTGCGGGAGTTGAGTTGTATTTTAAGATTTGATTAAGTAGTTGTTTAAATTTTATTGTGAGTTTTGTCCTGGTTTCTTTAAAGTTTATTTTCCGTGCCTGTTGAAACCCTAAGTACTTGTAGCTTTGGCCATTATCCATAGCTTCTATTTGATCTCCAGATTCAAGTACATAACTGTTCCGTTCTAGAGTGCCTCGTTTTACTGACATGGTTTTGCATTTATCTATGCCAAACTTCATTTTGATGTCCTCAGAAAACTTTTGTGTACAGTCAGCCCAGTTTGTTTAGTTATTTTTCGTTAAAGCTATATAATTTTATGTCATCCATGTATAGGAGGTGTGATAATAATAATTGTATATCGTTGTGTTTGTTATTTATTTGAAATCCGTTTTGAAGTCTATTGAGATTGTATGAAAGTGGGTTTAATGCTAGGCAAAACCAAAGGGGACTCAGGGCATCGCCTTGAAATATGCCTCGTTGTATTTTTATGTTTGGTGTGACAGTGGATACATATTTAAGTTTCAAGTTAAGTTGAGTGTTTCAGTTTTGCATGGTATTTGTAAATTTCCTACAAAAAATAGTAAATCGGGTTAACTTTGTAGTGCTTCAATATGTGTATCAGCCAGCTGATGAATATTATTGTTGTTTTTATTGTTGTCGTTGTCGTTGTCGTTTTCGTTGTCGTTGTCGTTGTCGTTGTCGCTGTCGTTGTCGTTGTCGTTGTCGATGCCGTTGCCGTTGCCGTTGCCGTTGCCGTTGCCGTTGCCGTTGCCATTGCCGTTGCCGTTGCCGTTGCCGTTGCCGTTGCCGTTGCCGTTGCCGTTGCCGTTGCCGTTGCCGTTGCCGTTGCCGTTGCCGTTGCCGTTGCCGTTGCCGTTGCCGTTGCCGTTGCCTTTCAATAGAGATCCACGCTCAATGGAGGGTAAAGACAGTGAAAACAGTACCCATTATAATATCATCCCCAAATCACTACATTCGTACTTAAAAACAATAAATTTACATCCATCAACATATACACTACTGCAAAAGGCCGTTATTTTATACACTTGCAGGATCGTCCGCAAATTCATGGGAAATTCATCTTAATCATTCATTCATCACTATGCACTTGGCTTAGGCCCGTGCCGTAAAATAACCTACTATGAATAGGAGAGAAAATGAAAGAAATAATAATAATAATAACAATAATAATAATATATATAATATAATATATAATAATAATAATATATATAATATAATATAGAATAATAATATAATATATATATAAAAACAACAAAGGCAACGGCAACGGCAACGGCAACGGCAACGGCAACGGCAACGGCAACGGCAACGGCAACGGCAACGGCAACGGCAACGGCAACGGCAACGGCAACGGCAACGGCAACGGCAACGGCAACGGCAACGGCAACGGCAACGGCAACGGCAACGGCAACGGCAACGGCAACGGCAACGGCAACGGCAACGGCAACGGCAACGGCAACGGCAACGGCAACGGCAACGGCAACGGCAACGGCAACGGCAACGGCAACGGCAACGGCAACGGCAACGGCAACGGCAACGGCAACGGCAACGGCAACGGCAACGGCAACGGCAACGGCAACGGCAACGGCAACGGCAACGACAACGACAACGACAGCGACAACGACAACGACAACGACAACGACAACAAAAACGACAACGACAACAACAACAACAACAATAATAGTCATCAGCTGGCTGATACACATATTGAAGCACTACAAAGTTAACCCGATTTACTATTTTTTGTAGGAAATTTTCAAATACCATGCAAAACTGAAACACTCAACTTAACTTGAAACTCAAATATGTATCCATTGTCACACCAAACATAAAAATACAACGAGGCATATTTCAAGGCGATGCCCTGAGTCCCCTTTGGTTTTGCCTAGCATTAAACCCACTTTCATACAATCTCAATAGACTTCAAAACTGATTTCAAATAAATAACAAACACAACGATACACAATTATTATTATCACACCTCCTGTACATGGATGACATAAAATTATATAGCTTTAACGAAAAAGAACTAAACAAACTGGGCTGACTGTACCCAAAAGTTTTCTCAGGACATCAAAATGAAGTTTGGCATAGATAAATGCAAAACCATGTCAGTAAAACGAGGCACTCTAGAACAGAACAGTTATGTACTTGAATCTGGAGATCAAATAGAAGCTATGGATAATGGCCAAAGCTACAAGTAATTAGGGTTTCATCAGGCACGGAAAATAAACTTTAAAGAAACCAGGACAAAACTCACAATAAAATTTAAACAACGACTTAATCAAATCTTAAAATCACAACTCAACTCCCGCAATACCATTAAAGAAATTAACACTTATGCCATCCCCATTCTGACTTACTCGTTTGGCATTATAACATGGTCACAAACTGATATCAAGAAATTACTGACAATAATCAACACTAGGCTTACTAAAAACCGAAAACATTACCCAAAATCCTGCCTTCAGCGTCTCACCCTGCCACGATTCGAAGGAGGAAGAGGCCTTATAGACATCCAAAACTTACATAACAAGCAAATTAAATCACTCAGAACAGTCTTCCATCACCGGTCCCAAAACTATACACTATATCAATGCATATCAGAAGCAGATACAAAATACACACCACTCAACCTTCACGCAAAAGACACACAACAAAATGAAAAAATTATAATAATAATAATAATAATAATATATATTATATAGAATAATAATATAATATATATATAAAAACAACAACAACAACCAAATCAAATCAAATCAAAAATCATTTATTTCCATAGGATGTTGTTACATCACTTAGATCCGTCATTACATTTTTTTGGGTGAGTTCACTAACACAATGGCGGAATCTGTGGAGAAGAGCTCACCGAAGAAACTCCACAGTCGTCGCATCTTTTGCCTTTCCTTTTTTAAATAAAATATTGTCAAATTACAAAATGAATGCTAATTATATATCGAAACAGCCTGTTACTCAAACAATCTATTCCCATGGACATCTGTCCTCTAAGTAATCAGATATCCTATAGTAACCTTTTTTATACAATTTCTTGTTGTTGTTGTTGTTGTTGGAGTTGGAGTTAGTGTTGGTGTTGTTGTTGTTGTTGTTGTTGTTGTTGTTGTTGTTGTTGTTGTTGTTGTTGTTGTTTTTGTTGTTGTTGTTGTTGTTGTTGTTGTTGTTGTTGTTGTTGTTGTTTTTATATGTATATTATATTATTATTCTATATTATACACAGTCAGGTCATAAGTTCTGTCACACAATAAAAACTTTTGAATTTAGAACGCTGGCCACTAAAAAGTTTATTGAATTCAAATTTCGAATTTTTCATGAAAATAAAAATGTATACTTTTTAGAAATTTCCTCATTTTTAAATATAGAGTGGACACTTTAAGAAGACCGTGTCGCAGTTATTGCGTTGCATCGTTGCGGTTACGCGCCAATTCAGATTTTCGACTTACTGAAAATTTTGAATATAACCAAAAGATTCGTTTATCGTACCATAAAACGATACAATGAAGACTCTAGTGTAGATGACAGGTCAAGAAGTGGTCGCCCTCGCTATGTTAGGACTCCAGCAGTGATAAAAGCTGTGAAGGCGCGAATTAAAAGAAATCCCATACGTAAGCAGAAACTGTGAAAAGGGTGTTAAATGAAGACTTAGAGCTTAGGGCATATCGAAGAAAAACAGGACATCGTTTGGACGCTCGTTTAATGGACCTGAGACTGAAGAGATGCCGCGCTTTGTCGAAGCAGTACGCGGGAAAAAAGCATCGGGAAATTCTTTTTTCGGATGAAAAAATTTTCACCGTGAAAGAGAGCTACAACAAACAAAATGATAAGGTGTACGCACACAGCAGTGAAGAAGCGAGCAACCGTATTCCGCGTGTCCAACGAGGTCATTTTCCATCCTCGCTCATGGTTTGGTTGCGAGTCTCTTATTGGGGCTTAACTAAGGTACATTTTTGTGAGAAAGGCGTAAAAACGAATGCAGTTTTGTATCAAAATACAGTCCTCAAGAACCTTGTGGAACCTGTTTCTCATACCATGTTTAATAACAGGCACTGGGTATTCCAACAAGATTCTGCGCCAGCTCATAGAGCGAAAAGCACACAAGACTGGCTGGCGGCGCGTGAAATCGACTTCATCCGGCACGAAGACTGGCCCTCCTCCAGTCCAGATTTGAGTCCGTCAGATTACAAGATATGGCAACACTTGGAGGAAAAGGCCTGCTCAAAGCCTCATCCTGATTTGGAGTCACTCAAGGCATCCTTGATTAAGGCAGCCGCCGATATTGACATGGACCTCGTTCGTGCTGCGATAGACGACTGGCCGCGCAGAATAAAGGCCTGTATTCAAAATCGCGGGGGTCATTTTGAATAAACTTTATTACCATAAGAATCTATGTTTTATTAAGTTCATTTTGCTATATAAATGTTTACATAAATAATAAACATGTCTAAATTATTTCATATTGCACATGTGACAGAACTTATGACCTGACTATGTATATATTATTAATATTATTATTATAATTTTTTCATTTTGTTGTGTGTCTTTTGCGTGAAGGTTGAGTGGTGTGTATTTTGTATCTGCTTCTGATATGCATTGATAGTGTATAGTTTTGGGACCGGTGATGGAAGACTGTTCTGAGTGATTTAATTTGCTTGTTATGTAAGTTTTGGATGTCTATAAGGCCTCTTCCTCCTTCGAATCGTGGCAGGGTGAGACGCTGAAGGCAGGATTTTGGGTAATGTTTTCGGTTTTTAGTAAGCCTAGTGTTGATTATTGTCTGTAATTTCTTGATATCAGTTTGTGACCATGTTATAATGCCAAACGAGTAAGTCAGAATGGGGATGGCATAAGTGTTAATTTCTTTAATGGTATTGCGGGAGTTGAGTTGTGATTTTAAGATTTGATTAAGTCGTTGTTTAAATTTTATTGTGAGTTTTGTCCTGGTTTCTTTAAAGTTTATTTTCCGTGCCTGTTGAAACCCTAAGTACTTGTAGCTTTGGCCATTATCCATAGCTTCTATTTGATCTCCAGATTCAAGTACATAACTGTTCTGTTCTAGAGTGCCTCGTTTTACTGACATGGTTTTGCATTTATCTATGCCAAACTTCATTTTGATGTCCTGAGAAATCTTTTGGGTACAGTCAGCCCAGTTTGTTTAGTTCTTTTTCGTTAAAGCTATATAATTTTATGTCATCCATATATAGGAGGTGTGATAATAATAATTATCACAGTGACAGCCTGCAATGTTGTTGTTGTTGTTGTTGTTGTTGGTGTTGGTGTTGGTGTTGGTGTTGGTGTTGGTGTTGGTGTTGGTGTTGGTGTTGGTGTTGGTGTTGGTGTTGGTGTTGGTTGTGGGTCGCTGGTATTAAATTAAACCCCACAAGTGGTGTGAAAAGGACTGTATTTTATTATTTTATGTATTATAGAACACGAGTACATGTTACTACGCGAATCGCACATAGACAACAACCGGAAACCACGTAACATTGCCAACATACAAAACCTACGTGTTTATGAGCTAAACATAATTGGGGCCTCAGCCAAAACATGCAAACATATTCGCTGAAACTTAAATATCTAACATATTAGAAAGACACTAGTAGCTATACACTTCATATCACTACTAACTTATACGTGCGCATCCTTAGTTATCAATCGGAAGGACACATACCTTAGCTATGCTAGTTTTCATAACAAAACCATTTGTCGTTTTAATATCTATAGCCCGCACCTTGCCATCGTCCCCTGGATGCACCGCGACTATTCTGGCTATAGGCCAGCTGAGAGGACTGACATTGTTATCCTTAACTATCACCATTGTGCCGACCTGCAGATTGGGAGTAGCGGTCCGCCACTTAGGCCGACTTTGCAGATTCACAAGATATTGCCTGTGCCACTGTCGCCAAAAGGATTGCTGAATTTGAGTACATTGGTCCCAAAATTTCAATCTGTTGGTAGGAACATTGATGACGTCAGGCTCTGGAAACGAACACAAGGGTGCACCCGTGAGAAAATGGCCCGGCGTGAGATAGTTCATATCGTTAATATCTAACAAAATTTTAGGAGTTAAAGGCCGTGAATTAACGATACCTTCAACCTGTACCAGGACAGTATACAATTCCTCAAAGGTTAAACATTTTTCGCCTATAGCGCGCTTTAAATGGTGCTTAACGCTTTTGATACCGGCTTCCCATATACCAGCCCAATGGGGAGAGTAACTAGGAACAAATTGAAAATTAATTCCTAACGAAGAAGCGAAATCTTGTACCATAGAATTATGATTCTTACATTGACTTAACTCATAGAGTCTCTTTAATTGGTTATTTGCCCCACGGAAGGTCGCAGCGTTATCACAGCTTATTGTGGACGGAATGTTACGTCTAGCTATAAATCTTTTTAAGCAGGCCAAGAAGGTATCTGTAGTCAAGTCCGAGGCAAGTTCGACGTGGATAGCCTTAGTGGCAAAACAAACGAATAAAAGAACATACCCTTTTGAAATTAAAACCCGTCTAACCCGTGACTGCTTTATTTGAAATGGACCGCCATAATCTATGCCTACCACCTCGAAAGGACGCGCTGCTGTGACTCTCCGTTCAGGCAAAGAACCCATTAATTGTGAGGCTTGATTAGCCTTTAATCTGAAACATACAATACACTTGTGTGTTACATGCTTTATCTCTCTGGTTCCATTAATAAGCCAATATTTTTGATTTAAATAACTCAAAATAAGTTTAGGACCAGCGTGTAATAAACGTATATGCGCATCCCGTATTACCAATTGAGTAATATGCGAGCGCTGAGCCAGTATAGCTGGGTATTTTTGTGCGTAAGGTATATTTGCCTTCTGCAGCCTTCCGCCTACACGCAGCAGACCATCCCCATCAATGAAAGGATTAAGAGGTAATAGACTCCCTTTTATTGGCTTATTATTGGAAATGCATTTAATTTCTTCACCATAACAGCGATTTTGGTCACATTTTATGATAACTTTCATTGCATTACCTAATTCCTTACAAGTAAGGCTAGGTACATAACTTTCATGCTTCCTTTGACCTTGTGACTTTTTACAATTGTTATAAAATCTTAAAATAAAAGCTATAACTCTTTGAGTTTTAGCAAGAGAGCTGAATTTATATAGATCCTGCTCCAATTGTGTACAAGGCATTGAAACTTTTTTAATTTCAGGAATATCTACATACTTATCTATACACATTTTTGTATCAAAACTACAATGATCATAGTCACATTGTAACATAAACTGTGGACCGTTCCACCATAGAGAGTTCTCACTTAAAGAGCATGGCTCGACTCCTCTTGAGAGGCAATCGGCAGGATTAAAGGATGTATTTACATAATGCCAATTAAAAGATTGAGTATGTTCAACAATAACCTTCACCCTATTAGCCACATAAGCATTTAAGCGCAATGGATCTATCTTTAACCATGATAATACAATCTGCGAATCGAGGTACAGATGTACATCAATGTTTTTAGGGTCAATTTTAATCGACAATGTGTGATATAACCTATTAGCCAGCTTGGCAAGCAAGAGTGCACTATTAAGCTCTAGCCTGGGAGTGGTTAGTTGAGAGCTAACTGGATTGAGCCTAGACTTGGAACACACTAAGTCAACCAACGCGGAACCGTCAGACTTTACAACGCGGAGGTATAAGCAGCAACCGTAGGCTCTGCTCGAAGCATCAGCAAACCCTATCAGCTCAATTTTATTATACTCTGAAATATCAATATTTCTATGAATTGAAATAGTAGGCATGTTTATCAATCCTGAAGCGAAACTTCTCCATTTCTCGTTCAAATCACCTGGAAGGGGAGAATCCCAACCAATGCTAGCCTTCCAAAGGTCTTGAAGAAATAATTTTGCAGTAACCAAAATTGGACCGACCAAACCTAAGGGGTCAAAGAACTTACTGACAAAACTAAGAACCTCTCTTTTTGTGTAAATCTCATTCAATGTTTTCTCTGGGCAGCTGATATTAATTGTATCTGATTGAACATTATAATGCAGTCCCAAAGTTTTGGCAAATGAATCATCATGGTGACTGAACTCAATATTATGAAACTGCTGTTTTTCTATAGGAATATCTTTTAAAACCTCAGGTGAATTAGAGCACCACTTGTGCAACTGAAAACCCCCCAACTCCATTAACTGAATTAACTCATTTTTTAACTGAATCAAGTCATTTATTTGGTTTGAACCCGTACTTACGTCATCAACGTAACAATTATATTTTAATGCAGAGGCTGCCTTGGGATATTTATCACCAAATCGTTTGGCAAGTTCTATTAAACAGCGTGTTGCTAAATAGGAAGAACACTTCATACCATATGTAACTGTTTGAAGTTGCAGACATTGAATAGGTTTGTCTGGGGATTCTCGCCACAAAATGTTTTGAAGTGGTCTATGAATAGGATCCATAATAATGTTTCTAAACATTTGTTTAATGTCACAGATTAAAATATATTTATCTAACCTGAACAAAATTAATATATCAAACAATTCATTCTGCACTGTTGGCCCATTCATGAGTAAATCATTCAGTGAGATTTTATTTTTTGTAAGCATGCCGCCATCAAAAACAACCCTTAGTTTAGTAGTTTTTGAGCCTTCATTGAACACAGGGTGATGCGGCAGAAAATAGACAGCATCATTTTCTAAATCATACTGCGAGATATCTACCAACTTTGCATGGCCAAGCTGTAGATATTCATCTATAAATTGTTTATATTTTTCAAACAAAATCTTATTTTTAGAAAATCGTTTCTCTAAGTTTTGAAATCTTTGTAGTGCGCTATCTAATGAATTTCCTAAGTTGACTTCCTTTAAAGGCAATTTGATAGGCAAAGAAACTTGAAACTTATTGCCCTCAAGCTTCACATTTTCAGAAAAAATAATCTCAGCCTGATCTTTTTCAGAACTGGACTCTAAAAATATTTTATCGACCTTTTCGCATTCCCACAAATTTTGTAAATGTACATCAAGATTATTTTTGCATGTACAGGGCGGGATGAAAATGTCATCACTTACTTGTGATTCAGTACGAGTGAAATTACAAAAATACTTGTTAGTAGCTGGAACCTGATGCCGCTCCTCAGTGACCGCGCCACCTACCACGTAGCCTAGCTTCGTATTGATGAGGTAGGGACCGTTGAGGGCGAGTGGGATACGCTCACGGAGCAACACCTGGAAAAACACATCAGCAGCTAATAAAATATGAATAGTGGCTGGTGCATGAAAATCGGGGTCAGCAAGCTGGACATGCGAAGGGATGTTCAGATGGGAAACATCAATGAGCTGGTGCGGTAACGTGCATGTAATTTTTTCCACCACTGAGCATGAAATAGGCAAGCTAAATGATGTACTTGATGCATGTATATCAAACTCTGCAACAGCGTTTATTTTATTGGAGCCTTCACAAACCCCCACTACCATGTGCGATTTAGCAAGCAGCGTGCAGTCAATCCTATCTGCAAATTCTTTGGTGATCATAGACACCTCGCTGCCAGAATCCAACACTGCTCGCACTGGTAATGTGCCACCATCCTTAGTATATAATTTCACCGACACTGTAGGTAATAAAACATGTTTATTATTTATGTTGCTATTGCACAACGATACCTGAGGGGATTCCTCTTTATTGGGTGCGGAGTCAGCCACTTCATCGTGAAGTAAACTATTATGGCCCCCTTTGCACTTCAAACATTTAAACTTAAAAAAGCATTTATTAGTGTGCTTATTCAAGCACAGCTTACACCGCTTTGAATCCTCAATAAACTGTAATCTTTGCTTTATAGAAGCAGTTTTGAATTTTGGACACTTATGAATCTTATGCGGAGAAGAATGACAAAACTCACATGTTTTCTGGCTGGTGAGAAGGACTGCTCGCTGATAGCTTCGAGCAGCACCGCTGCCGCTTACACCAGAAGTCCGCTTCTCCGGTGGCTCTGTAGCTTCCAAGGCCACTGCCTTTTTCTCTAAAAATGTCAGGAAACCACGCAAACTATGAGGTTCATCTTTAAAATTCTCCTGTTCCAAGTAATAAGCCCTAACAGTGTATTGATCGACCTTTCTGGTTAACATAGGAACCAATAAAGCGTCCCAGTGATGGACTGGCTGCTTGAGACTCACTAGTGCACTCAAGCTCTGCTTTACCTGAGCCAAGAACGACCTTAATGACTCAGAAGTACATTTAGTAATAGGATTTATATCCAAAATACAGTTTACATGTTGTGTAATAACCTTGTTTACATTGTCATACCTATCACTTAATATTTTTAAGGCTTGATCATAATTTACATCCTCCAAAGTGAGGTTTTTAATTAAATCGTGAGGCTCGCCTCCAAGATACATTCTCAAATAGTATAACCTTTGTAAGTTAGACAAAGATTTGTCATTATGAATCAAACTTTGAAACAAATTTATGAAAGGATAGTACTCACCATCCTTGCCGTCAAATTTTTTGATCTCAATCTTTGGCAGTTTCGCGCAAACCGAGGAGGAGCGGTCAGGGGGAGGAGACCGCGACCCAGGCTCTTGCTTACGATTAATAGAACCTTGTAGCAAGGCCATAGCAACCAAATATTTTTCCTCATATTCCTGGAAAGTGGAAATCGAATCACGTCTAGACGCTTCCGTCTCATCACCTAAGGCAGAAATTTGGATATTTAACTCTTTAAACTCGGTAAAAGCATTTATTAAATGACTTAATTTTGCCTGAAGTAACTCTATAGACGTGTTTTCCAGGTCTTCCTTTTCACAGAAATGGTAAATTTTCGTTATTGAACTTTTCGCTGCCCCCCTGGCCGCAATCCTAATGGATTGCTTTTCCATATTGCGGAAACTTTACAAATGTTTTCCACTAAAATCTTATACAATATTTACTAAAATCGCAACAATATTTTAACTATCGCGAGGAACAAAAAGGTACCGCGACGCGAGTGATGCGAAGCGAAGCTGCGGGAACCGTCAAATATGGCGTCGGCGCACGCGGTAGCAAACCTTCTCTCGCCCAATAGCAGCGAGCTTCCTGCCGTCGCGCGACAAAAACCGACGAATTAGCGCACAGCTAGCTGACAGCCACTCGACGTACGACCAATAGTGTCGACTCACCAACTTGACGTCACGGCTGATTTTGTCTCTTCTTAGCACGTAGGTTATATCCACAAAACAAAATGTCTACCCAAAGGTCATTCACATTGGTGCAATGACCTTTTATCCAGAGCGAAGATAATCACTACGTATGTTTTATCTTGATGAACTGCGATGAAAGTGGGATGCTATTTCTTCATAAAATAACCACCAAATCTTGAAAACGACGAAATACATAGGTTCCACCGTCGAGCACGTAGTTGAAGTAGTAGGACGTAAGTAGGTACGGTACAAAGGCACGACGAAATTTTTCTTTTTGAAATAATAGTCTGGTGAATTTCTTGTAGATAGTAGCCCAATAGCAGACTTCTTGTAGCCCAATAGCAGGCCGATGAAACGCAATAGCCGCTTCAATTGTAGAATACACGTAGATGCCAACGCAATCTCAATGGCAGATTCCGACGATAGATTGTGCACACACGAATATTCCTCCGACGAGATTCACTGAGCCTCCCGACGAAAAAAATCGGCAAAAGGACCAAACTTGTGGGTCGCTGGTATTAAATTAAACCCCACAAGTGGTGTGAAAAGGACTGTATTTTATTATTTTATGTATTATAGAACACGAGTACATGTTACTACGCGAATCGCACATAGACAACAACCGGAAACCACGTAACATTGCCAACATACAAAACCTACGTGTTTATGAGCTAAACATTGGTGTTGGTGTTGGTGTTGGTGTTGTTGTTGGTGTTGTTGTTGTTGTTGTTGTTGTTGTTGTTGTTGTTGTTGCTGTTGTTGGTGTTGATGTTGGTGTTGATGTTGTTGTTGTTGTTGTTGTTGTTGTTGTTGTTGGTGTTGTTGTTGTTGTTGTTGTTGTTGTTGTTGTTGTCGTTGTCGTTGTCGTTGTCGTTGTCGTTGTCGTTGTCGTTGTCGTTGTCGTTGTCGTTGTCGTTGTCGTTGTCGTTGTCGTTGTAGTTGTCGTTGTCGTTGTCGTTGTCGTTGTCATTGTCGTTGTCGTTGTCGTTGTCGTTGTCGTTGTCGTTGTCGTTGTCGTTGTCGTTGTCGTTGTCGTTGTCGTTGTCGTTGTCGTTGTCGTTGTCGTTGTCGTTGTCGTTGTCGTTGTTGTTGTTGTTGTTTTTATATATATATTATATTATTATTCTATATGATATTTATTATTATTATTATTATTATTATTTTTTCATTTTGTTGTGTGTCTTTTGCGTGAAGGTTGAGTGTTGTGTATTTTGTATCTGCTTCTGATATGCATTGATATAGTGTATAGTTTTGGGACCGGTGATGGAAGACTGTTCTGAGTGATTTAATTTGCTTGTTATGTAAGTTTTGGATGTCTATAAGGCCTCTTCCTCCTTCGAATCGTGGCAGGGTGAGACGCTGAAGGCAGGATTTTGGGTAATGTTTTAGGTTTTTAGTAAGCCTAGTGTTGATTATTGTCCGTAATTTCTTGATATCAGTTTGTGACCATGTTATAATGCCAAACGAGTAAGTCAGAATGGGGATGGCATAAGTGTTAATTTCTTTAATGGTATTGCGGGAGTTGAGTTGTATTTTAAGATTTGATTAAGTAGTTGTTTAAATTTTATTGTGAGTTTTGTCCTGGTTTCTTTAAAGTTTATTTTCCGTGCCTGTTGAAACCCTAAGTACTTGTAGCTTTGGCCATTATCCATAGCTTCTATTTGATCTCCAGATTCAAGTACATTACTGTTCCGTTCTAGAGTGCCTCGTTTTACTGACATGGTTTTGCATTTATCTATGCCAAACTTCATTTTGATGTCCTCAGAAAACTTTTGGGTACAGTCAGCCCAGTTTGTTTAGTTATTTTTCGTTAAAGCTATATAATTTTATGTCATCCATGTATAGGAGGTGTGATAATAATAATTGTCTATCGTTGTGTTTGTTATTTATTTGAAATCCGTTTTGAAGTCTATTGAGATTGTATGAAAGTGGGTTTAATGCTAGGCAAAACCAAAGGGGACTCAGGGCATCGCCTTGAAATATGCCTCGTTGTATTTTTATGTTTGGTGTGACAGTGGATACATATTTGAGTTTCAAGTTAAGTTGAGTGTTTCAGTTTTGCATGGTATTTGTAAATTTCCTACAAAAAATAGTAAATCGGGTTAACTTTGTAGTGCTTCAATATGTGTATCAGCCAGCTGATGAATATTATTGTTGTTTTTATTGTTGTCGTTGTCGTTGTCGTTGTCGTTGTCGTTGTTGTTGTCGTTGTCGTTGTCGTTGTCGTTGTCGTTGTCGTTGCCGTTGCCGTTGCCGTTGCCGTTGCCGTTGCCGTTGCCGTTGCCGTTGCCGTTGCCGTTGCCGTTGCCGTTGCCGTTGCCGTTGCCGTTGCCGTTGCCGTTGCCGTTGCCGTTGCCGTTGCCGTTGCCGTTGCCGTTGCCGTTGCCGTTGCCGTTGCCGTTGCCGTTGCCGTT
>OX463806.1:7270408-7285408 GCA_949825045.1 Argyresthia goedartella | reverse complement strand
TAGTGAAGCATAGGACCAGGAACAATTAAATTGGTAACCATGGCACCTTCGCCCTTGACGGTACTGCGATATGGTGTCCGTGAGGAGATGAGATGGCTCGCCCATATTCACAAGTATGTGGAGCGACCCGACATGGACGATGTCCTGCTCAAGCGTGAGGAGGACGCAATGACACGCGTCGGGAAGGTGTGTCGGCTGGCTGCCGAGGCTGAAGCCCTCGGGCTTACGGATGAGGCCTCGGTGGCTGCAGTGAGGCAGCTCTGCGTGGATGCTGACCAAGCGATGGAGTGCTTGGGCGACATCGAGCGTCGCGCCGAAAAAATTAAGCGGTCGCGTCGGGATGACCGCGGGGAGGGTGGCGGAGACCCCCCCCCCCCTAAGGGTGTGGTTGGACGGCTTCCACACCTGGAGATTCCGGCCTTCGGTGGGGCAATTGATGAGTGGCCGGCATTCATCAATTTGTTCGATAGCCTGGTCCACGTTCGGGACGACCTGGACAGCGCCTACAAGTTGGCCCAGCTATTGATGGCACTGCGGGGTGAACCGAAGGAGTTGGTCGGTCACCTATCGGT
The DNA here is from genome assembly GCA_949825045.1 of Argyresthia goedartella. Taxonomy (NCBI): domain Eukaryota; kingdom Metazoa; phylum Arthropoda; class Insecta; order Lepidoptera; family Argyresthiidae; genus Argyresthia; species Argyresthia goedartella. Next base: position 7,284,836 of record OX463806.1, on the reverse strand, counting down.
TACGGCGGGCAATTATGAGATTGCCCGGGTCATATTGTTTGACTGCTACCAACACAAACGGCGGTTGGTTGATGCGCAGCTGGGGAAGCTGTTCAGCATCCCAAGAGTAACCCGGGATGTTGACATCCGGGTACAGGTGCTCAACCCTGTGCTGGTGGCCACTAAGGCCCTTCAGAACCTTGGTCTGCCGGTAGACCAATGGTCATATATTGTGTTATATATGGTTTTGTCACGGTTGCCTGCAGCTGTTCAAAGTCGGTTTGAACAGCTGCATGGGGGCAGTAGCTCGGAACTGCCCACGCTCGTCCAATTAACGGAGTTTTTGGAGGGCGAATGCAGGCGATGCGACACCATGGATTCGGAGGCCAGTGTGCAGCGCCAACCCGCGCGGATGCGGGAGGGGCCGCGCCCCCCACCCCCACGGGAGGGTGGTCGGTCAAAACAATTTGGCGTTTTGAGTGCCGCGCCGTCGGGTGACGGCTGTGCGCACTGCGACAGTGCCGGTCATGAAGTGACCAGTTGCGCCAACTTTAAGGCGCTCGGTGTGGCTGCCCGCAGGAAGGTGGTCTTCCGCCACCGATTGTGTTTCGGTTGTTTGGGGCCGCACCAGCTGAGCGAGTGCTCACGCGCGACCCCCTGTGAGTGCTGCGGTGGCAGGCACCACGTCGTGTTGTGCCTGAGCCGGTCAGGCCCATCGGACGGCCACCAGGGCCGGACTCAGGTTGGTCGGTCACAGGGCCCAACCAGGGCCGGACCCAGTCCCCCTCCGGGCAACGGGAGTCACCAACGGGGTGACTGGGGTACCCGCGGACGGGACCCCCCCCGAGGGGAAGGGGGCAGCGCGGGGGGTAACAGGCGGGATAGCCGGGGTTCGGTCGCCGCTATCCAGGGACAGCGAGGACTTCGGGCCGCTGGCTCACCGCGTGTTACGGGCGGGTGTCAGATGGCACCTATGAGTGGCGCGAAGGCTGGGAGCCCACCACCTTCTGCGCCACCCTGCCCGTCGCTCTGGGAGGCGAACAGTCGGATGTCGCCCCCATTCCTAGAGCGCCCCAGGTTAGATCCGCTCTCCCCCCTCCACCCACGGTGGCCACCGGGCACACCGTTCACAGTCCGGTATGGTCGGGTACCGGGACAGCGAGGGGCCTAGTATGCGGGGTGGGACCCCCTAATGTACATGCGGTCTGATATGCCACCGGTGGCATATCAGCAGCCGAGTTACCAGGCCGACGGAGGTCTGAGCGGGTTCGGATCCCGCGGGGGTTCCCGCTAGGGACACGCCAACCACTTACAGGGTGCCGCCACTCCACAGACGGTCATGCTCCCCACCGCCTCGGTGATAGCGTGGAGTTCGGACGGCAAATCTTGTGTGGCACGAGCACTATTGGTCTCGGGGGCCCAGGGGTGCTTAGTCTCGTGCAACCTTGTAAGACGGTTGGGCATTTCGGTAAGGGAGTACCCACATTCCATTCGGGGAATTGGGAACACGGAAGTCGGTTCCGTTAAGGGAGTATGTCGGATTACTCTCTCGTCACTGGTGGATTCATCGGTGAATCTGACGGTCACGGCATTAGTCATGCCTAATGTGATGGGCTCACACCCTCACGTACGGTTGTCGCCCTCGGTGCGACAGTTGTTCGCTGGGTTGTCACTGGCTGACCCGGAGTTCGATATTCCGGGCCCAGTAGACATTTTATTGGGTGTCGATGCCTTGGGATACCTGTTAGTGCCAGGTGTCCACGTGTTGCAGGCGACTGGTCTGGTTTCGGTCAACACCAGACTGGGCCATGCGGTAACGGGTCCGGTCATGCCGGCTGCCCCACGCCTAGCGACTCGTAGTCCCTTATTCGGTTCTGTACTCTCGGAGGTGATACAGAAGTTTCGGGAGGTGGAGGAACCACCTACGGTACGCCGGTTGGACCCGGTTGAAGAAGAGTGTGAACAGTTTTATCGGAACAATACTGGTCGCCTTCGGTCAGGTCGATTGTGTCACGCTCCGGAGTTAGTTGGACATCCCTTGTGGTGGGGTCCAAAATGGTTGACTCAAACCGAATCGGATTGGCCAATGAGTCCACGCGTTACCACGGCGAACGGCGCCTTGACAGTCGGTGTCTGTACGACGCAACCAGAGCCGGAAGAGGAGTTCAGCCTGCTGGAACGGTACAGCTCGCTCGACAAGCTGGTCAATGTGACCGCCTGGATCTGCCGATTTGCGCGGAATTGTCGGAATTCTGAGGCGCAACGAGTGCGGACACAGGTCCTGACACCACGGGAACGGAACCATGCGTTGTTCGCATTGGTACGGAACGTGCAGACGGTGCACTTCAAGTCCGAACTGGACATTCTGAGACGCGGACGCGTCCAACTGAAGGGAGCTGTGGCTCGGCTCAACCCGTTTATTGACCCTCAAGGATTGCTGAGGGTAGGAGGTCGGCTGCGGAATGCCAACCTGCCTTATGCGGCTCGCCACCCGTTGTTACTCCCTAGGAAAGGGAAGTTGGTCGAACTGTTGATACAGGATCGACACATCCGGAATGGGCATGTCGGATGCCACGCCTTGATGGCGTTTCTCCAGCGCGAGTTCTGGATTCTATCGGGAAGACGCTTAGTGCGTAGCGTCGTATTTCGTGCCTGCCTTGTTAAGTGATTTGTGTTGTGAAGGACAGAGTCGTATTCGGACGGCGACTCCACGTCAGCGGACAGCACGTGTCGGCAGCAGCGCGCCGGCCACGCCGTCGGACAGCGACGGCAAGGGTTCGATCGCATCCTATCCCAACTGTGACCCCTTTCCCGAATTCCTGTCTCGAATCGAGCCTTCGATCTCCTGTCTACGGTGACGAGGTAATAAACAAATTTCATCACTTCTTTTCTCTCACGTGGCAAAGGCACACCCCCTCATGACTCCACGCCGTTCGGTTTAGGCGTGGAATTAAACAGTGTTGGTGTTGGTGTTGGTGTTGGTGTTGGTGTTGGTGTTGTTGTTGGTGTTGGTGTTGGTGTTGGTGTTGGTGTTGGTGTTGGTGTTGGTGTTGGTGTTGGTGTTGGTGTTGGTGTTGGTGTTGGTGTTGGTGTTGTTGTTGTTGTTGTTGTTGTTGTTGTTGTTGTTGTTGTTGTTGTTGGTGTTGTTTGGTGTTGTTGTTGTTGTTGTTGTTGGTGTTGGTGTTGGTGTTGGTGTTGGTGTTGGTGTTGGTGTTGGTGTTGGTGTTGGTGTTGGTGTTGGTGTTGGTGTTGGTGTTGGTGTTGGTGTTGGTGTTGGTGTTCGTGTTGTTTGGTGTTGTTGTTGTTGTTGTTGGTGTTGTTTGGTGTTGATGTTGTTGTTGTTGTTGGTGTTGTTGTTGGTGTTGGTGTTGGTGTTGGTGTTGGTGTTGGTGTTGGTGTTGGTGTTGGTGTTGGTGTTGGTGTTGTTGTTGGTGTTGTTTGGTGTTGGTGTTGGTGGTGGTGTTGGTGTTGTTTGGTGTTGTTTGGTGTTGTTGTTGTTGTTGTTGGTGTTGGTGTTGGTGTTGGTGTTGGTGTTGGTGTTGGTGTTGTTGTTGTTGTTGTTGTTGTTGGTGTTGTTGTTGGTGTTGGTGTTGGTGTTGGTGTTGGTGTTGTTTGGTGTTGTTTGGTGTTGTTGTTGTTGTTGGTGTTGGTGTTGGTGTTGGTGTTGGTGTTGGTGTTGGTGTTGGTGTTGGTGTTGGTGTTGGTGTTGGTGTTGGTGTTGGTGTTGGTGTTGGTGTTGTTGTTGTTGTTGTTGGTGTTGGTGTTGGTGTTGGTGTTGGTATTGGTGTTGGTGTTGGTGTTGGTGTTGGTGTTGGTGTTGTTGTTGGTGTTGTTTGGTGTTGGTGTTGGTGTTGGTGTTGGTGTTGTTTGGTGTTGTTTGGTGTTGTTGTTGTTGTTGTTGGTGTTGGTGTTGGTGTTCGTGTTGTTGGTGTTGTTTGGTGTTGTTGTTGTTGTTGTTGTTGTTGTTGTTGGTGTTGTTGTTGGTGTTTGTGTTGGTATTGGTGTTGGTGTTGTTTGGTGTTGTTTGTTGTTGTTGTTGTTGTTGGTGTTGGTGTTGGTGTTGGTGTTGGTGTTGGTGTAGTTGTTGTTGTTGGTGTTGGTGTTGGTGTTGGTGTTGGTGTTGGTGTTGGTGTTGGTGTTGGTGTTGGTGTTGGTGTTGTTGTTGTTGTTGTTGGTGTTGGTGTTGGTGTTGGTGTTGGTGTTGGTTTTGGTGTTGGTGTTGGTGTTGGTGTTGGTGTTGGTGTTGGTGTTGGTGTTGATGTTGGTGTTGTTGTTGGTGTTGGTGTTGTTGTTGTTGTTGTTGTTGTTGTTGTTGTTGTTGTTGTTGTTGTTGTTGTTGTTGTTGTTGTTGTTGTTGTTGTTGTTGGTGTTGGTGTTGGTGTTGGTGTTGGTGTTGGTGTTGGTGTTGGTGTTGGTGTTGGTGTTGGTGTTGGTGTTGGTGTTGGTGTTGGTGTTGGTGTTGGTGTTGGTGTTGGTGTTGGTGTTGGTGTTGGTGTTGTTGTTGTTGTTGTTGTTGTTGTTGTTGTTGTTGTTGTTGTTGTTGTTGTTGTTGGTGTTGTTTGGTGTTGTTGATGGTGTTGGTGTTGGTGTTGTTGGTGTTGGTGTTGTTGTTGTTGTTAATGTTGTTAACAACACCAAAAACACCAACAACAACAACAACAACAACAACAACAACAACAACAACAACAACATTGCAGGCTGTCGTGTGACGACAAGAACCTAACAGAACCTTGTTAGGTTCTGTTAGGTTCTTTTCTGTTGAAAACAACAACCAGAATAAAATTTAAAGTGTCAGTTTATTGGATATTTACAGTGAAGTCTATAAAAAAGATGATGCGAAGATGAGAATGGATGAAATGAGAACAAGTTTTGAATGAGACATTACTATTGTAGTAATAATGCCAATACCTATCTCTTTCTTTTATATGATGAGGGCAAGGATAGAAAGATACCATTTTTCACTCAGTGAAGACACCGCTACAGGCGCTGTATGCCTTGCCATACAAATGCTTAACTATAGTCGCTATCGTGTATAGTTTTTAAAACTCATAATAGATGTACAGACTTATCTGAGAACGTTCACAGTTATTTTACCTCTGACTTGTGTTATCCAAACACGGGAAGAAAGGGACTGTACGTCTTCTCCTCGTTCAATCGAAGTTTTAATGGCACATGTCAGAAGTAAAATAATGTAAACGGAGTATATTCGGGGTTGTTAATCTGAGTAAAAAAATAAAGTTACAAATACTCTATCATATTATAATACCTATCCTTGCGTGGTGTCAAACTGCTTAATTTGAGTTTATAACTCATTGTTCCGGTATTTAGCTACGATATAGGTACAGTTAGTTCTCTTTACTCAGTGTGCGTGTCTAACTAGCTGAATCCGGTTGTGTCATACATAACATTCATAATAAATCTAGTATGTACGATTTCCCGTGCACACTACGAATCTGCCGCGCAATCTATCACCTTATTGGATTGTTGAAAGTTAGACGGCAATTGAGAGATCGGTAGGAGTACTAGCACAGTACTTTAGTATTTAGGTACGTGTGGTGTACCAACCAGATGTTGACGATAATATGTACCTCTGCGTCTGCTTATGAGAAGGACTTCACGAGTTGTTGTAATTAATCAAAACACAAGAACTATCGGCAACATTCTAAAAATACTTACAACTGAAAATAAGGTCACAAAATCTATGAAACTAAGTACAAACTTACTTTACTGTTGACTTCTTTGTTACGATGACTATGAATTTATGATAAACGAATAGCGCACATAACAACAACAGTAACTCGTTTAAAAACAGTAAGTCAACAGTAAAATATGTATTCACAAATGACCACTTAGTTAGAAGTTCAAACGAGCCAATTGAATATTTAGAGATTTTGAGGGGATGTTCTATAAAACAGGTCTCATATTGTTCCCTAGAGTACAGTTAGTTGAAAAGAATCGTATAGCTATATCAGTAACCTACACTAGACTTCACAAAATAAAAGGCCCGGTGACAGCGTCCGTGTCACTGATGTAATTAGGTTTTACACCGGGCCTTTTATTTTGTGAAGACTGTAGCCATCGTCTTGTGATCATCGACCTAAAAAGGGTATTTCGGGTGACCCATTCTGACAACTACTTGTAAAGGGCTACTGTAGCCAAATATTAACTTGTAATTGTCCTTGCTTAGAATCAGTCACTCACATTAAATATTTAGGTGTGATTGTGGACCAGAATTGAAATTGGAAACGACAAATAGATGTGCTCTGCGGCAAGAATAGAAAGTTGATATGCATTTTCAAAAAAGTTAGACCCTCCGAGATTATCATCTTAAAAAACCATGTACTATTTATATAAAAGCCTTGTCAATCAAAACTAACTTTTGAAATTGCGGCCTGGGGAGGTGCCAAAAAATATATCTTATTAAACTAGAAATGGCCCAGCGGGCAGTACTAAAAGTTATCAACTTCAAAATCTTCAGGTACCCCACACCAGTACTATATAGTCAATATGTCGCAGATGGATAGTATAATCAGATGTTTTACAAAACCATTAGTAGGTATGCAAAAAAGCTCCGGTATGTAAAACATCATATTAACGTCAAGCTGGATTGTCGATGTAACAAAATTCGACAAAACAGCTACCTACGTTTAGTTGTAATGCAGAATTACCTGCAGTTAGGGCTCTCATGACAAGACTCTCGTTTGTTATAGGGTAACCATATTGAAATAATACTATAAATATTTATCGTAAAATGTTTAATGAACTGTTCATTTGTTGTAGGGTAACCATGTTGAAATAATAGTTAATAATTAATGAATACTTAAAAATTATTTATTAAAACACGTCAGACTACAGTGACATTTTGAGCCACAAAGTACTTCTTTTTTAAAACATGTGCACCTGTTATTAATGCATTGTTTTTTTGCCGGCTTACATGAACACCTCTGATATCCTTGTACAGATGTAGTGAATAATTCTTTCCTTTCGTATTTTCTCGGAAATGTTCGTTTTTGTCTTACTACTTCACTGACTTCTTTGACATTTGACATTGATAAATAAAGTATGCGATTTATTTGATACCTACACGTAATTTAATAATACAGTAATTCAAAGACACATCGGCACCATTCGGGTGTTATCGTTGTTCCGAGTTTTGCCGATAGGAAAGGCTTATTCACTACATCTGTACCCCAAATACTGACTCTCTGGCAACTGCTTCGCGCAAAGATATCAAATTGTTTGGTATTGGTTCCTTAAACTCGTTTGATGATGTATTTAAGTCACTACATGTGAACCAATTCTTTATTATTCCTGTTTTTGTACCAACTTGATACACTACATATCTGCTGTCAAGGATTTTGCCAAAGACATTTTTGGCATCGAAAGGACCACGATAAATTTTTGGTACATTCAATATAACACTGTTTCCTATATCTAATTTAGGAAGCTTTTTTGCAGTTTCGCTAATCATTTTTTCTGCAGTCCGTTTAATACCTTGATGGGCTTTTTCGCGTTCTTTTTCAATGTTACGTTCACTAGTACAAATGAAGCAGATAATTTTTGAGCCATAGCCTTCATTCCCATCAGATAATCCCCAAATAGCATGGACAGGCTTCAAACAAGACTGGCAGTAATGACCGCCACTGGTTCCTTCTCCACAGACCGGGCAACATGAGTTAGTTATGTTCTCAATAATCTTATTCTTGTCACCATTGTCTAGCTCGTTTCCGTCAATGTTTTGGTTTTGATTAATATGGCTCACATTGTTTCCTTGAAAAATCACTGTATCCCGTGGTATGTTTTGATGAACCTCAATATTTTCAACTTCAATGCATTCAATAATTGTAGAATGATGTGGTGAGTTTGTCTTTTTCTCAACCTTGCTGACTTCAATTTCTCTATTAACGACTGAATCCTCAGGGATGATATTCTTACCTCAAAGATTACCTTCTTCAATTTCTTCAATAATAACTGTATCCTGGGAGTTGTATGCGTTAGTTTCAGTATTGAAAGCTTCAATTTCTTCAATAACAACTACATCCTGGGAGTTGCATGCGTTGGTTTCAGTATTGAAGGCTTCAATTTCTTTGAAGAACAACTGAATTCTGAGCAAAGATCTCGTTATTCTCAAAAGTGTCTAGTTGAATGTTCTCGTTGTTGAAGAGTCCTTCAGGCTGCTCCTCTCTTTCAACAGATTTAAGGATATTGCTGGGGATGTTAGAGCTTTGTAAACTACATTTCGGATCACACCCAAATAATGCACTATAGAGCGACCTGCCAATAATTCTATGATATGCAGTTTTTTTTTGGTATTGTACAAACCGGCATCTAATTAACCAACTTTTTGTTTTGTTGTCACGCATCCAAGTTCGAAGCAAATTCCCCACATCTTGGTTGCTGCGTTCCACGCTTCCTTGAGTTTGTGGATGTCGAGGTGTTCCATGTACGATTTTGCACTGTGGCCACAGTTTGACCACTTCTTCCAAAACTTTTGCAGTAAATTCTCGGCCGATATCGCTTTGCAATATGTAAGGTGCTGCAAATTCTAAAAATATGATAATAATAATAATAATAATAATAATATGTCTTACTTCGGTAAATTGCGTTTAATGTCACAGGTGGGACAAAGAGATGCAAATATCTCGATGGCTTCTATTTGTATGTAAAATCTGTCTTTAATACTGTATCTCATTTTATCACGGCCACCATGTCCGCACTATCGGTGAATTTGCAAAAGTGATTCAAAATAATCCTCCCTTGGTATAACTCGAATCGTGGGATCATTGGGTGACTTTTTTTTTTAGTATGAGATAATCACCTCCGCAAACTTCCATCGTATCATACAGTCAAATCCAGTAGTATTCACCAGGTGTTCGGCGTATACCAGAACTTATGGCCACCTTGCCGCTTTTTATTTGTCTTATAACCTCAAAGACTCGTTGCTTGGACCACGGCTTTTTTAAGTTTCCGCTCTGAGCACTATGAAACTCTGATAACTTTTTATTAAACTTGTCCTTAAACTCACTGTTTTCACTTGAACTTGGGTCATTTGTACTCATATTACACGTTTTATTTATTGAATTTTCCGACTGAATTCTGCACTTGACGCCATTGTTGTTGTTATGACACAAAGAGCCACAAGCGGCAAGATTTGAAACTAAATTTTCCAATTCAACGTTTCATTCCACGCTGCTATACAAAATCGCTACACATTGATCCGCTGCATTGAAAAAGGCAACACGTTGGCAATGCGTGGCAAAGTTCAGTTAATTTGTATAATCGCTAAACTTAGTTAAGTAGTTTTACATAACGGAGCTGTTTTGCATACCTACTAACGGTTTTGTAAATCATCTGATTATACCATCCATCTGCGACAATTACATTGGGTTAAACGTCCGACAATTATATATTCTAGCTATTATAATGAAACAACATCAAATAAAACCACCACCAACAATTTCTGATAGACATAAGTTTTCTATATTTCATATTCCGACATGTAGAACCCTCTTTGCCCAAAGTTTCTAAAATTATAGAGGCCATTATCTAATCAATAAAATTTGTAAAGCATGTGCATTAAGTAACAAAACTAAGTAAGTACCTATATCGCCAAAAACTCGTACAAAGCTTTCTATTACAACCCGATTATAGTTCAACTGAACCGTTGCTAGTGAACTATGTTTGATTATATATGTTATTTTTATTTTTTTTACAGATGATGTACTAAAAACACAGAATAAAATAAATATTTAAGGGGGATCCCATACAACAATTCTTTCAATACCACATACAAACATATGAATGCACCTGGCCAAGCACACGGAGTATGAAAGTAGCCGCACCAATAACTTTGTACTACATTTGTGACCTAAAATTCAACCTATTCACTTGTCACAATATTATGTAGCGGTCTCTCTCACGGTCTCCGTAAATCCGAATATACCTCAATTGTTAAAATCTATCAAGACGTTTGTGATGTAGTAGTTTTTTTGGGTTACTGGCATTTGCCCCCGTTTTCGTTTCCCCCCGAAAATTATCTACTTTATCATCGAGGTGGTACTACAGTCAAAGAAAAAAGTACTAAGCCAAAATTATCTATTTATTTCAGATCATAATGTGGAGAATGTTTGTTCATAAAATGTACACTATCACTTTCTTGAAACACTTTGACAGTACCACTGCACTCATATTTTCTTTTATTGACGCACACCCACACTGTCGACTTTTTATTTTTTCTATGTATTATATACGAATGCCCTGCGTGAAGTAACGTTGTCCCCCGTTTATTTTCAATTATTTTGAAATTACAACCCACTGAAGAAGAACCTTCACCCGACATTGTGAAAAATGGCGAAGGTACTAAACTAAACGAATATCTTATCAGTTGCAGTTGCATATAGTTACAAGGTCAAGGGATGCATCCCTACCAACGATGCGTAAAAGAGAGACAGCATTACATTCCATCAACGCGTGAAAGAGATGTACCTACAAACTATCGATCCATGATCTATTGTTCTAAATAACAGGAATGTTTAAAGCGGGTTTCGAGCAGTGTGCAAAGTCTCTACATTTTGTTGAGATATAGTATTTAATGCATTTTCAGCATCATAATAAACAAATCGGTACAAAATCAGGTCGCTAATAATAATATTTCAGAAGTTGCACTGTCTCAGTTGACTGTACTTATTTCTTAACTAAAGGGGGAATCAATCATATTATTATTATCATTAAATTATATTCTTTTTATTAGTTTCGGGGGGAAACGAAAACGGGGGCAAACGCCAGTAACCCCGTTTTTTTGGTCGTTCTTCCCCATTTTGAAAATTTTCCAAAAACGGAATTGTCAAAAAAATACCATATGATTATCGAACCTTCTCACAAAATTTCACGAGAATCGGTAGAGAGGTGAGACCTGTGAACAGCCGGACAGAAATCCAGACATACGTATGCATTTTGCCCAATCTGAAACGGACACGCTAACCGAAGCGAGCGAAGTGACTGCACTTCGCTCGCTCGGACGTAGTCTCGCTTGCAACACAAATGTGTCGCTCAGAGTCGGCCAGCTCGCTGTACGTACACGCCGACGAGCACACATTCACACTCCAGCCTCCCTCTGAGGGCGAAGCTCGGGATCTACAAGACCTACGTGAGATCCCGCCTCACCTACGCAGCTCCGGCATGGTACGCCCTGTGCTCGGAGACGAACAAACGGAGACTCCGAGCCCAAGAGAACCTCTCTCTGCGTACCATCGTCGGCGCCCCCCGCTACGTGAGGAACGCGACAATCCAGAGGGACCTAAGATGGGAAACCGTGGACCAGTTTGTCCAGAGGCTGGCGAAGGGCATGTTCGCGCGTGCGGATGCATCACACCTTCCGCACATCGCCGAACTGGCGCCGCACCACGCGCGCCCGCCCGACCGCCGCCGCCTGCCACGCGACCTGGTTGCCTAGCCGGCGATCACCCACTGCATACCAGCGCCACAAGAAGACCACCGCCCGCAGGGGCCATCCGATGACCTGTCCACAGGAGTGGACAGAGGCGATTCTTCGGGAAGAGGTCCGTCGACCTGACCCCGACTCCCCACGCCCCAGAAAGGGTGCGTGAGAAGATAATGAAGAAGACATTCACACATTAGTCGGCCATTATGCGTACAGGCGTCAACAAAGGCGGTAAGTTATTGTTATAAGTGTTTTTTATTTTGGCTAATAATTGAGATACCGCCATTCTGCTTACGATTGTTAGCTGGGAAAATTGAGTTACTGCTATCTGTTCTAATGTACACATATGTTTCCATACAAAAGAAAGACGAATTACTTTTATTTAAAATCAATATAAATATACATAAAAAACACATTTAATTTTATGTTTTATAAACTTTATTGTGTACACAATTATATAATAACAAAGATTTTTTTTATTTCCATCCGTTTCTAAGAAATATTCTCACTTCAAAGTGGGCAGTTCTTGCCAAAATGAGAGTCTATTACTGGGTATCAGGTTTTGGAGTGATTTCAAGATGTTCTCCTTTTTTTCAGATGAAATGCCCGTTGGTTTTGTTTTCTTTTTTGGTGGTGGTAGCACCTTAGTTTTTAGTATCTTGTTGCTTACAATACTAACAGTTATGGGGTCATTTTCTAATCCAGTTTTGTAGGTGAGATCATGGCTGCCCCTATTGACAATCACCTGCATCATGTCACTTATGTATGGACGTGGTGTTATTCTTGACAATTTATATTGTGTTGTGTAGTCCTGCCATTCATAAAAATCTTCTATTGTCATTTTCTTTGGTTTTACATTCTTTCCTGCCGTACTGACGGCTTTGCCAAAGTCATCGAAGTCGTAAATCCTATTTTTCATTCTCTTCATTGACAATTCAACCCTGTGGTGGAAGGAGTCAGCTGACATGAAAGGATGACCTGCTTCGAAATACTTTATTGTTATTTTATCTGCACTGATTTCGTTGGAGTTGACAATATTAATAAGAGCCGAGAAAAACGTCCAGTTCTTATTTTGGGCGGAGCAGTTATCAACCCACAGGATTATATTCTTGGCATCTCTATGAAACTTGAAGAACTGGTAATAAGTACTTATGATTTCGTCTTTAGAGCGTCCGGATAATGCCTCATGCCAAAGTACTGGAAACACAATGCGGTCTCCACTGATTTTACCAGTAGGTACAAAGCTTTCATTGTAAATGACGATCCTTTGGGTGAAGATAGCCGTTTTGAACATGTCGATTCGAGGCAGCATGGTAACTTTTTGCAAGTCTGCTGAGTATACAATCTCTATTGAGTTCTCTATTGAGGTATCTATTGAGTTATAGTCGCCGGAGAGAAAAGTTGAGATACCGCTAGATTGCTTCACATTGTTTATTGTATTTGAACATGATTTCTGAGGCTGTTTTGGCGTACAAGGATATGCCGCCATTTAGCTTAGTAATAAAGACATACCCCTAAGTCTCTTAGTAAATATAAGACAAGGTGAGATACGTAAATTTTCCTTAGATGTTTTTAGACATGTTCTATATGAGCTACGGCTATTTCACTTAGTTCATCGGGTGCGGAATTTCTCAAGCTATCCAACGTGCTAAAAAACAGAATATGTGATTTTTTTGAGATACCGCTTTTTGGCTTATGGGGGCAGTATAATACTAATGACTAATATAAAATATTAATTATTGAGGTATGTATAGGTAGGTGTGTGTGTGTGTATGTGTGTGTGTGTGTGTGTTGTGTGTTATTTATTTATCTTAAATGATGTGTCTATAAAATATTCATTTATACTGTAATATGTTTCATTAATTAATATAGTTTTTAATGTTTTTAGGAACTTTACGTTATTGGTTTCATCTTTAAGTAGGGTGGGTAATTTATTATATATTTTGATACTCATAACATAACATAAGTGCATCTTTAGAGGAGAAGTTGTAGTGTTATGCTACTTACATGCTATTCTTGCTTCCTATCCCTTAGCTCCAGCTCCACCATCAGTCCTTTTTGGTTGTCCTTCAGGGTGCTTGCTCTATTACGCTGGATACTTGGTGAGCTGTGCAGCTTATTATTTGTCTTCACCTTTATTTCCATAGGACCCTGTAACGTTTTAAACCATAAGAACATGTTAACAAATCATTTTCGTTCTGCATTTTCATGCTATCAGCATTTCTAAATCGATAGCGAAGCGGCTTACCTTTGGTGACCTTGTATTTGGCTTTCTCCGAAACTCTGCAATCTCGGGCTTCGTGCGCGCTGGTGCGCTATCCTTTTTCCTTTCGCGGTTATGTAAGGGATAGGAAGCAAGAATAGCATGTAAGTAGCATAACACTACATTTTCCCCCCGACCCTGGAAAATTTTTTGACTCAGCAAAAATTTTGATATGTACAAAAATAAACCAGAAAAACACAGCTTTGCAGAAACAGACATCACCAGGCAAAATCAGATATACCATCTCTTACATTCATCATCTTCATTCAGGTAAGGGTGGAGTTCACATTCAATGACTACCACTCTAAAAGTGTGTTTTCAAAAGGACATTCAGGCTTACTTAAGGAGTTGTCATCCGCTCCTGCGTGGAAAAAAAAATTAAGTAGAGGTAAAGAGAAACAAATTAATCCTAAGGTAGCTTTAGTCGCTTTGCCTTAAGATTAAAACGGCCAGAGCGGTAGAGCTCGAAGCCAGAGATCAGCCACATCGCCAACGAGATGTGTCTGAAATGAAGAATATACATATATACAACAGAGCGGTAGAGCTCGAAGCCAGAGATCAGCCACATCACCAACGAGATGTGTCTGAAATGAAGAATATACATATATACAACAGAGCGGTAGAGCTCGAAGCCAGAGATCAGCCACATCACCAACGAGATGTGTCTGAAATGAAGAATATACATATATACAAATTAACAATTAGAAGTTAAGAAAATTTATGCTATTTACATGCAAAAATTTTAG
>OX463806.1:7260408-7265408 GCA_949825045.1 Argyresthia goedartella | reverse complement strand
TCGGACTCGGACTCGGACTCGGACTCGGACTCGGACTCGGACTCGGACTCGGACATTGACTCGGACTCGGACTCGGACTCGGACTCGGACTCGGACTCGGACTCGGACTCATACTCGGACTCGGACTCGGACTCGGACTCGGACTCGGACTCGGACTCGGACTCGGACTCGGACTCGGACTCGGACTCGGACTCGGACTCGGACTCGGACTCGGACTCGGACTCGGACTCGGACTCGGACTTGGACTCTGACTCGGACTCGGACTCGGACTCTGACTCTGTGAGTCTTTACGTTTTATTTATATGAGATAGTGAAAAACTGTCAAAGCAAGCATATTGTAGGGAAAATCCTTCAGTTCATTTGGTTCTTCCAACCAAAGCAGGCCTAGGATAGGAAAAACCCTACAGTTCCCCAAAAACCCTGAGAAATAAAAATATAAATATATTATAATATATAAAAAAAAAATACATGAGAAAATTCTCATGTATTTTTTTTTAATCTAGCTAACGATAAAATATTTACATTAATAGTGACCACCTCTACACAAGCATAATATCTAACACAATTCTTCTTTCATACATCACGCAGCCAATGGTTGGGGTAGGGTTCACGATCTATGACACAAACTCCAGAGATGGCACCAATGAGTCACACTCCTTTGACGTAGGCTTTTCATAAGTCGTCACCCGCTCGGCTTCTAGAACCAGGCTATTTACAGTAACAGAGTCAAGCATTGTGGAAACAGTCCACGACTCTGACAGTAAAAACAAGGTGTCTTAAGAAGGAGACCTCAAGATACTTCCTTAGAAGAGAAGGTACTAGATAGTTAGAAGTAGAACTAGATAGTTATCTAGTAGTTAGTTGAGATAGGATCTGTAGTCGGTTAGGTATTTCCAACTACAAAGAGCTTCCTATATACCAAGTGTTAAGAGAAGAGTAGTAGAAGAGTATTTAAATGGCTTAATAACCTATTTAAATTGAAACTTGAACTCGAACTCGCAGAACTCGAACTTGAACTCGAACTCGAACTCGAACTCGAACTCGGACTCGAACACTCGAGCTCGAACACTCGAACTCGAACACTCGAACACTCGAACTCGTACTCGAACTCGAACTCGAACTCGAACTCGAACTTGAACTCGAACTCGAACTCGAACTCAAACTCGAACTCGAACTCGAACTAGAACTCGAACTCGAACTCAAACTCGAACTCGAACTCGAACTCGAACTCGAACTCGAACTCGAACTCGAACTCGAACTCGAACTCGAACTCGAACTCGAACTCGAACTAGAGTTCGAGTTAGAACTCGAACTCTAACTCTAACTCTAACTCTAACTCTAACTCTAACTCTAACTCTAACTCTAACTCTAACTCTAACTCTAACTCTAACTCTAACTCTAACTCTAACTCTAACTCTAACTCTAACTCTAACTCTAACTCTAACTCTAACTCTAACTCTAACTCTAACTCTAACTCTAACACTAACTCTAACTCTAACTCTAACTCTAACTCTAACTCTAACTCTAACTCTAACTCTAACTCTAACTCTTACTCTTACTCTAACTCTAACTCTAACTGTAACTCTAACTCTAACTCTAACTCTAACTCTAACTTTAACTCTAACTCTAACTCTAACTCTAACTCTAACTCTAACTCTAACTCTCACTCAGACTCTAACTCTAACTCTAACTCTAACTCTAACTCTAACTCTAACTCTAACTCTAACTCTAACTCTCACTCAGACTCTAACTCTAACTCTAACTCTTACTCTAACTCTAACTCTGAATCTAACTCTAACTCTAACTCTAACTCTAACTCTAACTCTAACTCTAACTGTAACTCTAACTCTCACTCTTACTCTAACTCTAACTCTAACTCTAACTCTAACTCTAACTCTAACTCGGACTCGGACTCGGACTCGGACTCGGACTCGGACTCGGACTCGGACTCGGACTCGGACTCGGACTCGGACTCGGACTCGGACTCGGACTCGGACTCGTACTCGGACTCGGACTCGGACTCGGACTCGGACTCGGACTCGGACTCGGACTCGGACTCGGACTCGAACTCGAACTCGAACTCGAACTCGAACTCGAACTCGAACTCGAACTAGAACTCGAACTCGAACTCGAACTCGAACTCGAACTCGAACTCGAACTCGAACTCGAACTCGAACTAGAGTTCGAGTTAGAACTCGAACTCTAACTCTAACTCTAACTCTAACTCTAACTCTAACTCTAACTCTAACTCTAACTCTAACTCTAACTCTAACTCTAACTCTAACTCTAACTCTAACTCTAACTCTAACTCTAACTCTAACTCTAACTCTAACTCTAACTCTAACTCTAACTCTAACTTTAACTCTAACTCTAACTCTGACTCTAACTCTAACTCTCACTCTAACTCTAACTCTAACTCTAACTCTAACTCTAACTCTAACTCTAACTTTTACTCTAACTCTAACTCTAACTCTAACTCTAACTCTAACTCTAACTCTAACTCTAACTCTAACTCTAACTTCAACTCTAACTCTAACTCTAACTCTAACTCTAACTCTAACTCTAACTCTAACTCTAACTCTAACTCTAACTCTTACTCTTACTCTAACTCTAACTCTAACTGTAACTCTAACTCTAACTCTAACTCTAACTCTAACTTTAACTCTAACTCTAATCTAACTCTAACTTTAACTCTAACTCTAACTCTAACTCTAACTCTAACTCTAACTCTAACTCTAACTCTCACTCAGACTCTAACTCTAACTCTAACTCTAACTCTAACTCTAACTCTAACTCTAACTCTAACTCTAACTCTTACTCTAACTCTAACTCTCACTCTAACTCTAACTCTAACTCTAACTCTAACTCTAACTCTAACTCTAACTCTAACTCTAACTCTAACTCTAACTCTAACTCTAACTCTAACTCTAACTCTAACTCTAACTCTAACTCTAACTCTGACTCTGACTCTGACTCTGACTCGAACTCGAACTCGAACTCGGACTCGAACTCGGACTCGGACTCGGACTCGGACTCGGACTCGGACTCGGACTCGGACTCGGACTCGGACTCGGACTCGGACTCGGACTCGGACTCGGACTCGGACTCGGACTCGGACTCGGACTCGGACTCGGACTCGGACTCGGACTCGGACTCGGACTCGGACTCGGACTCGGACTCGGACTCGGACTCGGACTCGGACTCGGACTCGGACTCGGACTCGGACTCGGACTCGGACTCGGACTCGGACTCGGACTCGGACTCGGACTCGGACTCGGACTCGGACTCGGACTCGGACCCTGACTCGGACTCGGGCTCTGACTCGGACTCGGACTCTGACTCTGTGAGTCTTTACGTTTTATTTATATGAGATAGTGAAAAACTGTCAAAGCAAGCATATTGTAGGCCTTCAGTTCATTTGGTTCTTCCAACCAAAGCAGGCCTAGGATAGGAAAAACCCTACAGTTCCCCAAAAACCCTGAGAAATAAAAATATATTTTCTCATGTATTTTTTTTTAATCTAGCTAACGATAAAATATTTACATTAATAGTGACCACCTCTACACAAGCATAATATCTAACACAATTCTTCTTTCATACATCACGCAGCCAATGGTTGGGGTAGGGTTCACGATCTATGACACAAACTCCAGAGATGGCACCAATGAGTCACACTCCTTTGACGTAGGCTTTTCATAAGTCGTCACCCGCTCGGCTTCTAGAACCAGGCTATTTACAGTAACAGAGTCAAGCATTGTGGAAACAGTCCACGACTCTGACAGTAAAAACAAGGTGTCTTAAGAAGGAGACCTCAAGATACTTCCTTAGAAGAGAAGGTACTAGATAGTTAGAAGTAGAACTAGATAGTTATCTAGTAGTTAGTTGAGATAGGATCTGTAGTCGGTTAGGTATTTCCAACTACAAAGAGCTTCCTATATACCAAGTGTTAAGAGAAGAGTAGTAGAAGAGTATTTAAATGGCTTAATAACCTATTTAAATTGAAACTTGAACTCGAACTCGCAGAACTCGAACTTGAACTCGAACTCGAACTCGAACTCGAACTCGAACACTCGAACTCGAACACTCGAACTCGAACACTCGAACTCGAACACTCGAACTCGAACACTCGAACACTCGAACTCGTACTCGAACTCGAACTCGAACTCGAACTTGAACCCGAACTCGAACTCGAACTCGAACTCGAACTCGAACTCGAACTCGAACTCGAACTCGAACTCGAACTCGAACTAGAACTCGAACTCGAACTCGAACTCGAACTCGAACTCGAACTCGAACTAGAGTTCGAGTTAGAACTCGAACTCTAACTCTAACTCTAACTCTAACTCTAACTCTAACTCTAACTCTAACTCTAACTCTAACTCTAACTCTAACTCTAACTCTAACTCTAACTCTAACTCTAACTCTAACTCTAACTCTGACTCTAACTCTAACTCTCACTCTAACTCTAACTCTAACTCTAACTCTAACTCTAACTCTAACTCTAACTCTAACTCTAACTCTAACTCTAACTCTAACTCTGACTCTGACTCTGACTCTGACTCTGACTCTGACTCTGACTCTGACTCGGACTCGGACTCGGACTCGGACTCGGACTCGGACTCGGACTCGGACTCGGACTCGGACTCGGACTCGGACTCGGACTCGGACTCGGACTCGGACTCGGACTCGGACTCGGACTCGGACTCGGACTCGGACTCGGACTCGGACTCGGACTCGGACTCGGACTCGGACTCGGACTCGGACTCGGACTCGGACTCGGACTCGGACTCGGACTCGGACTCGGACTCGGACTCGGACTCGGACTCGGACTCGGACTCGGACTCGGACTCGGACTCGGACTCGGACTCGGACTCGGACTCGGACTCGGACTCGGACTCGGACTCGGACTCGGACTCGGACTCGGACTCGGACTCGGACTCGGACTCGGACTCGGACTCGGACTCGGACTCGGACTCGGAATCGGACTCGGACTCGGACTC
>OX463806.1:7230408-7257908 GCA_949825045.1 Argyresthia goedartella | reverse complement strand
AACTCGAACTCGAACTAGAACTCGAACTCGAACTCGAACTCCAACTCGAACTCGAACTCGAACTCAAACTCGAACTCGAACTCGAACTCGAACTCGAACTCGAACTCGAACTCGAACACTCGAACTCGAACACTTGAACTCGAACACTCGAACTCGAACACTCTAACTCGAACACTCGATTTCGAACACTCGAACTCGAACACTCGAACTCGAACACTCGAATTCGAACAGTCGAACTCGAACACTCTAACTCTAACTCTAACTCTAACTCTAACTCTAACTCTAACTCTAACTCTTAACTCTAACTCTAACTCTAACTCTAACTTGGACTCGGACACGGACTCGGACTCGAACTCGGACTCGGACTCGGACTCGGACTCGGACTCGGACTCGGACTCGGACTCGGACTCGGACTCGGACTCGGACTCGGACTCGGACTCGGACTCGGACTCGGACTCGGACTCGGACTCGGACTCGGACTCGGACTCGGAATCGGACTCGGACTCGGACTCGGACTCGGACTCGGACTCGGCTCGGACTAGGACTCGGACTCGAACTCGAACTCGAACTCGAACTCGAACTCGAACTCAAACTCGAACTCGAACTCGAACTCGAATTCGAACTCGAACTCTAACTCTAACTCTAACTCTTACTCTAACTCTAACTCTAACTCTAACTCTAACTCTAACTCTAACTCTAACTCTAACTCAAACTCTAACTCTAACTCTAACTCAAACTCTAACTCGGACTCGAACTCGAACTCGAACTCGGACTCGAACTCGGACTCGGACTCGGACTCGGACTCGGACTCGGACTCGGACTCGGACTCGGACTCGAACTCGAACTCGAACTAGAACTCGAACTCGAACTCGAACTCAAACTCGAACTCGAACTCGAACTCGAACTCGAACTCGAACTCGAACACTCGAACTCGAACACTTGAACTCGAACACTCGAACTCGAACACTCAAACTCGAACACTCGATTTCGAACACTCGAACTCGAACACTCGAACTCGAACACTCGAATTCGAACAGTCGAACTCGAACACTCTAACTCTAACTCGAACACTCTAACTCTAACTCTAACTCTAACTCTTAACTCTAACTCTAACTCTAACTCTAACTTGGACTCGGACACGGACTCGGACTCGAACTCGGACTCGGACTCGGACTCGGACTCGGACTCGGACTCGGACTCGGACTCGGACTCGGACTCGGACTCGGACTCGGACTCGGACTCGGAATCGGACTCGGACTCGGACTCGGACTCGGACTCGGACTCGGACTCGGCTCGGACTAGGACTCGGACTCGGACTCGGACTCGGACTCGGACTCGGACTCGGACTCGGACTCGGACTCGGACTCGGACTCGGACTCGGACTCGGACTCGGACTCGGACTCGGACTCGGAATCGGACTCGGACTCGGACTCGGACTCGGACTCGGACTCGGACTCGGACTCGGACTCGGACTCGGACTCGGACTCGGACTCGGACTCGGACTCGGACTCGGACTCGGACTCGGACTCGGACTCGGACTCGGACTCGGACTCGGACTCGGACTCGGACTCGGACTCGGACTCGGACTCGGACTCGGACTCGGCTCGGACTAGGACTCGGACTCGGACTCGGACTCGGACTCGGACTCGGACTCGGACTCGGACTCGGACTCGGACTCGGACTCGGACTCGGACTCGGACTCGGACTCGGACTCGGACTCGGACTCGGAATCGGACTCGGACTCGGACTCGGACTCGGACTCGGACTCGGACTCGGACTCGGCTCGGACTCGGACTCGGACTCGGACTCGGACTCGGACTCGGACTCGGACTCGGACTCGGACTCGGACTCGGACTCGGACTCGGACTCGGACTCGGACTCGGACTCGGACTCGAACTCTGACTCGAACTCTGACTCGAACTCTGATTCGAACTCTGACTCGAACTCTGACTCGAACTCTGACTCGAACTCGAACTCGAACTCTGACTCGGACTCTGACTCGGACTCTGACTCGGACTCTGACTCTGACTCGGACTCTGACTCGGACTCGGACTCTGACTCGGACTCTGACTCGGACTCTGACTCGGACTCTGATTTGGACTCTGACTCGGACTCTGACTCGGACTCTGACTCGGACTCTGACTCGGACTCTGACTCGGACTCGGACTCTGACTCGGACTCTGACTCGGACTCTGACTCGGACTCGGACTCTGACTCGGACTCTGACTCGGACTCTGACTCGGACTCGGACTCTGACTCGGACTCTGACTCGGACTCTGACTCGGACTCGGACTCTGACTCGGACTCTGACTCGGACTCTGACCCGGACTCTGACTCTGACGACTCGGACTCGGACTCGGACTCTGACTCGGACTCGGACTCTGACTCGGACTCTGACTCTGACCCTGACTCGGACTCGGACTCGGACTCGGACTCGGACTCGGACTCGGACTCGGACTCGGACTCGGACTCGGACTCGGACTCGGACTCTGACTCGGACTCGGACTCTGACTCGGACTCTGACTCGGACTCTGACTCGGACTCTGATTAGGACTCTGACTCGGACTCTGACTCGGACTCTGACTCGGACTCTGACTCGGACTCTGACCCGGACTCTGACTCTGACGACTCGGACTCGGACTCGGACTCTGACTCGGACTCGGACTCTGACTCGGACTCTGACTCTGACCCTGACTCGGACTCGGACTCGGACTCGGACTCGGACTCGGACTCGGACTCTGACTCGGACTCTGACTCGGACTCGGACTCTGACTCGGACTCGGACTCTGACTCGGACTCGGACTCTGACTCGGACTCTGACTCGGACTCTGACTCGGACTCTGACTCGGACTCTGATTTGGACTCTGACTCGGACTCTGACTCGGACTCTGACTCGGACTCTGACTCGGAGTCTGACTCGGACTCGGACTCTGACTCTGGTTGTGGTATCTGCCACAATTTGCAGTAATTAATTCTGCACGGTATACGAGTACGTCGATGTGAGTTTTGTTCAAAAGTGAAAGTTCTATCAGCATTAAGAGTATTTATTTAGTTACCATAATTTTTGTGCGTGAATAAAGAATTCCTGAGATGTGAGTCTTTACGTTTTATTTATATGAGATAGTGAAAAACTGTCAAAGCAAGCATATTGTAGGGAAAATCCTTCAGTTCATTTGGTTCTTCCAACCAAAGCAGGCCTAGGATAGGAAAAACCCTACAGTTCCCCAAAAACCCTGAGAAAAAAAATATATTTTCTAATGTATTTTTTTTAAATCTAGTTAACGATAAAATATTTACATTAATAGTGACCACCTCTACACAAGCATAATATCTAACACAATTCTTCTTTCATACATCACGCAGCCAATGGTTGGGGTAGGGTTCACGATCTATGACACAAACTCCAGAGATGGCACCAATGAGTCGCACTCCCTTGACGTAGGCTTTTCATAAGTCGTCACCCGCTCGGGTTCTAGAACCAGGCTATTTACAGTTACAGAGTCAAGCATTGTGGAAACAGTCCACGACTCTGACAGTATAACCAAGATGTCTAAAGAAGGAGACCTCAAGATTCTTCCTTAGAAGAGAAGGTACTAGATAGTTAGAAGTAGAACTAGATAGTTATCTAGTAGTTAGTTGAGATAGGATCTGTAGTCGGTTAGGTATTTCCAACTACAAAGAGCTTCCTATATACCAAGTGTTAATAGAAGAGTATTTAAATGGCTTAATAACCTATTTAAATTAAAACTTGAACTCGAACTCGCAGAACTCTAACTCTAACTCTTACTCTAACTCTAACTCTAACTCTAACTCTAACTCTAACTCTAACTCTAACTCTAACTCTAACTCTAACTCTAACTCTAACTCTAACTCTAACTCTAACTCTAACTCTAACTCTAACTCTAACTCTAACTCTAACTCTAACTCTAACTCTAACTCTAACTCTAACTCTAACTCTAACTCTAACTCTAACTCTAACTCTAACTCTAACTCTAACTCTAACTCTAACTCTAACTCTAACTCTAACTCTAACTCTAACTCTAACTCTAACTTGGACTCGGACTCGGACTCGGACTCGGACTCGAACTCGAACTCGGACTCGAACTCGGACTCGGACTCGGACTCGGACTCGGACTCGGACTCGGACTCGGACTCGGACTCGGACTCGGACTCGGACTCGGACTCGGACTCGGACTCGGACTCGGACTCGGACTCGGACTCGGACTCGGACTCGGACTCGGACTCGGACTCGGACTCGGACTCGGACTCGGACTCGGACTCGGACTCGGACTCGGACTCGGACTCGGACTCGGACTCGGACTCGGACTCGGACTCGGACTCGGACTCGGACTCGGACTCGGACTCGGACTCGGACTCGGACTCTGACTCTGACTCTGACTCGGACTCGGACTCGGACTCGGACTCGGACTCGGACTCGGACTCGGACTCGGACTCGGACTCGGACTCGGACTCGGACTCGGACTCGGACTCGGACTCTGACTCTGACTCTGACTCTGACCCTGACTCGGACTCGGACTCGGACTCGGACTTGGACTCGGACTCTGACTCGGACTCGGACTCTGACTCGGACTCGGACTCTGACTCGGACTCTGACTCGGACTCTGACTCGGACTCGGACTCTGACTCGGACTCTGACTCGGACTCTGACTCGGACTCTGATTTGGACTCTGACTCGGACTCTGACTCGGACTCTGACTCGGACTCTGACTCAGACTCTGACCCGGAGTCTGACTCGGACTCGGACTCTGACTCTGGTTGTGGTATCTGCCACAATTTGCAGTAATTAATTCTGCACGGTATACGAGTACGTCGATGTGAGTTTTGTTCAAAAGTGAAAAATCTATCAGCATTAAGAGTATTACAAAAATTATGGTAACTAAATATTTACCATAATTTTTGTGCGTGAATAAAGAATTCCTGAGATGTGAGTCTTTACGTTTTATTTATATGAGATAGTGAAAAACTGTCAAAGCAAGCATATTGTAGGGAAAATCCTTCAGTTCATTTGGTTCTTCCAACCAAAGCAGGCCTAGGATAGGAAAAACCCTACAGTTCCCCAAAAACCCTGAGAAATAAAAATATAAATATATTATAATATATAAAAAAAAAAATACATGAGAAAATTCTCATGTATTTTTTTTTAATCTAGCTAACGATAAAATATTTACATTAATAGTGACCACCTCTACACAAGCATAATATCTAACACAATTCTTCTTTCATACATCACGCAGCCAATGGTAGGGTTCACGATCTATGACACAAACTCCAGAGATGGCACCAATGAGTCACACTCCTTTGACGTAGGCTTTTCATAAGTCGTCACCCGCTCGGCTTCTAGAACCAGGCTATTTACAGTAACAGAGTCAAGCATTGTGGAAACAGTCCACGACTCTGACAGTAAAAACAAGGTGTCTTAAGAAGGAGACCTCAAGATACTTCCTTAGAAGAGAAGGTACGAGATAGTTAGAAGTAGAACTAGGTAGTTATCTAGTAGTTAGTTGAGATAGGATCTGTAGTCGGTTAGGTATTTCCAACTACAAAGAGCTTCCTATATACCAAGTGTTAAGAGAAGAGTAGTAGAAGAGTATTTAAATGGCTTAATAACCTATTTAAATTGAAACTTGAACTCGAACTCGCAGAACTCGAACTTGAACTCGAACTCGAACTCGAACTCGAACTCGAACTCGAACTCGAACTCGAACTCGAACTAGAGTTCGAGTTAGAACTCGAACTCTAACTCTAACTCTAACTCTAACTCTAACTCTAACTCTAACTCTAACTCTAACTCTAACTCTAACTCTAACTCTAACTCTAACTCTAACTCTAACTCTAACTCTAACTCTAACTCTAACTCTAACTCTAACTCTGACTCTAACTCTAACTCTCACTCTAACTCTAACTCTAACTCTAACTCTAACTCTAACTCTAACTCTAACTCTAACTCTTACTTTTACTCTAACTCTAACTCTAACTCTAACTCTAACTCTAACTCTAACTCTAACTCTAACTCTAACTCTAACTTCAACTCTAACTCTAACTCTAACTCTAACTCTAACTCTAACTCTAACTCTAACTCTAACTCTAACTCTAACTCTAACTCTTACTCTTACTCTAACTCTAACTCTAACTGTAACTCTAACTCTAACTCTAACTCTAACTCTAACTTTAACTCTAACTCTAACTCTAACTCTAACTCTAACTCTAACTCTAACTCTAACTCTCACTCAGACTCTAACTCTAACTCTAACTCTAACTCTAACTCTAACTCTAACTCTAACTCTAACTCTAACTCTTACTCTAACTCTAACTCTCACTCTAACTCTAACTCTAACTCTAACTCTAACTCTAACTCTAACTCTAACTCTAACTCTAACTCTAACTCTAACTCTAACTCTAACTCTAACTCTAACTCTAACTCTAACTCTGACTCTGACTCTGACTCTGACTCGAACTCGAACTCGAACTCGGACTCGAACTCGGACTCGGACTCGGACTCGGACTCGGACTCGGACTCGGACTCGTACTCGGACTCGGACTCGGACTCGGACTCGGACTCGGACTCGGACTCGGACTCGGACTCGGACTCGGACTCGGACTCGGACTCGGACTCGGACTCGGACTCGGACTCGGACTCGGACTCGGACTCGGACTCGGACTCGGACTCGGACTCGGACTCGTACTCGGACTCGGACTCGGACTCGGACTCGGACTCGGACTCGGACTCGGACTCGGACTCGGACTCGGACTCGGACTCGGACTCGGACTCGGACTCGGACCCTGACTCGGACTCGGGCTCTGACTCGGACTCGGACTCTGACTCTGTGAGTCTTTACGTTTTATTTATATGAGATAGTGAAAAACTGTCAAAGCAAGCATATTGTAGGGAAAATCCTTCAGTTCATTTGGTTCAAACTCAAAACTCAAAAAAAAAAACTCAAAACGTTTATTCTGTAAATAGGCCACAAGGGCACTTTCACATGTCATTTCATTTCATTTTTTACAGAACATTTGGTATTATTATCATATTATCAGAAAAAAAAGTACTTAATTATTGTTTCTGAGAGATGTAAAGAGTCTCAAATGTCATAATAAAATAATTAAAATATAAATAACAGAGATGTATAGTCTCTTTAGTCAATAATACAATGATAATAGGAGATGTAAATGGTCCCCACAGTCAACAGTTGTATAATTAAATTAATCTTTGGAGGTGTAAAAGGCCTCCAAGTGTCCAGTAAAAGAAACTCTGGCAGTGAGGATGCTCACAATTAATTAGAACAATTCAGTCCCAAGCATTTTTATCGTCTATGTACTCTTTAATACTGTAGTAAGCTTTAGAAATAAGCCTTTGCTTGATGTATTTCTTGAACTTATTAATTGATAGATCTGTCAAAGTGCTTGGGAGTTTATTGTAAAATCTTACACAATTACCCTTGAACGAGTTTTTTATTTTATGGAGCCGAGTAGTGGGCACTGCAAGTTTGTCCTTGTTTCTAGTATTAAAGTTATGTATATCACAGTTTCTTCGAAAGTTAACAATGTTCTTATGGACATACATAATATTCTCATAAATATATTGACTATGGACTGTCAATATATTTACTTCTTTAAACTTATTTCTAAGAGAATCTCTATTATTCATTTTATAAATCGCACGAACAGCCCGCTTCTGCAGCACAAAAATAGTATTTATGTCAGCAGCACTGCCCCAGAGCAGAATACCGTAGGACATAATACTATGAAAATAACTAAAATAAACTAATCTGGCTGTTTTTAAATCTGTCAAGTGACGGATTTTCCTGCATGCAAAAGCTGCAGAGCTCAGTCTGTTCGATAGCTTATCAATATGTGGACCCCATTGGAGTTTGGAATCCAACGTTATACCTAGAAACACTGTGCTGGTTACCAATTCCAATTCCTCATTTTTAATTGTTATACATGTCTGATTATTTTTAACGTTAGTAGTAAGAAACTTAACACATTTAGTCTTTTTCTCATTTAATAGCAAATTATTAACATTAAACCAATTTACCACTCTTGATATGGTATTGTTCACGTGATCATCAGTAGCGTGTTGGTTTCGCTTTGTTTTAAAAATAAGTGAGGTGTCATCAGCAAACAGTACCATATCATGACAGTCCCTTCCTAGATAGGGTAAGTCGTTTATATAGATGAAGAATAGGAAGGGTCCCAATATTGAGCCCTGTGGCACGCCCAAAGAAACCAATGATCCTGGTGATCGTTCTCCGTTTACGTCTACCCTTTGTATTCTTCCGTTCAGATAAGATTTTAACAAATTCAATGACGTGTCTCTAACTCCATAATGATGTAATTTCCTGATCAATGTTTCATGACAAACGCAATCAAAAGCCTTAGATAAGTCACAAAAAATGCCTAGGGCATCTTGTGACTCTTCCCAGGCATCAAAAATACTTTCAATGAACTGAATTCCGGCATCTGTTGTTGAACGACCGCGAGTGAATCCAAACTGTTTGTTATGCATTAGCTTATTTGATTCAAAATGATGTAATAGCTGTGATAAGATTAATTTCTCAAAAATTTTACTAAAAGTTGGTAGTATTGATATAGGTCTGAAATTGGTGGGGTCTTGAGTACTACCTGCTTTGAAGAGGGGAATTATCTTACTTTGTTTCATTAAATCAGGAAATTCACCGCAGTCTATACAATTGTTGAAAATGACCGCTAGGTCAGGTGCAATTAATTCGATCAGGGATTTAACGACGTGAACAGAGAGTCCCCAAAGATCATTCGTTTTCTTCCAACCAAAGCAGGCCTAGGATAGGAAAAACGCTACAGTTCCCCAAAAACCCTGAGAAATAAAAATATATTTTCTCATGTATTTTTTTTTAATCTAGCTAACGATAAAATATTTACATTAATAGTGACCACCTCTACACAAGCATAATATCTAACACAATTCTTCTTTCATACATCACGCAGCCAATGGTTGGGGTAGGGTTCACGATCTATGACACAAACTCCAGAGATGGCACCAATGAGTCACACTCCTTTGACGTAGGCTTTTCATAAGTCGTCACCCGCTCGGCTTCTAGAACCAGGCTATTTACAGTAACAGAGTCAAGCATTGTGGAAACAGTCCACGACTCTGACAGTAAAAACAAGGTGTCTTAAGAAGGAGACCTCAAGATACTTCCTTAGAAGAGAAGGTACTAGATAGTTAGAAGTAGAACTAGATAGTTATCTAGTAGTTAGTTGAGATAGGATCTGTAGTCGGTTAGGTATTTCCAACTACAAAGAGCTTCCTATATACCAAGTGTTAAGAGAAGAGTAGTAGAAGAGTATTTAAATGGCTTAATAACTATTTAAATTGAAACTTGAACTCGAACTCGCAGAACTCGAACTTGAACTCGAACTCGAACTCGAACTCGAACTCGAACACTCGAACACTCGAACTCGAACACTCGAACTCGAACACTCGAACACTCGAACTCGTACTCGAACTCGAACTCGAACTCGAACTCGAACTCGAACTTGAACCCGAACTCGAACTCGAACTCGAACTCGAACTCGAACTCGAACTCGAACTCGAACTCGAACTCGAACTCGAACTAGAACTCGAACTCGAACTCGAACTCGAACTCGAACTCGAACTCGAACTCGAACTCGAACTCGAACTCGAACTAGAGTTCGAGTTAGAACTCGAACTCTAACTCTAACTCTAACTCTAACTCTAACTCTAACTCTAACTCTAAATCTAACTCTAACTCTAACTCTAACTCTAACTCTAACTCTAACTCTAACTCTAACTCTAACTCTAACTCTAACTCTGACTCTAACTCTAACTCTCACTCTAACTCTAACTCTAACTCTAACTCTAACTCTAACTCTAACTCTAACTCTAACTCTAACTCTAACTCTAACTCTAACTCTAACTCTGACTCTGACTCTGACTCTGACTCTGACTCTGACTCGGACTCGGACTCGGACTCGGACTCGGACTCGGACTCGGACTCGGACTCGGACTCGGACTCGGACTCGGACTCGGACTCGGACTCGGACTCGGACTCGGACTCGGACTCGGACTCGGACTCGGACTCGGACTCGGACTCGGACTCGGACTCGGACTCGGACTCGGACTCGGACTCGGACTCGGACTCGGACTCGGACTCGGACTCGGACTCGGACTCGGACTCGGACTCGGACTCGGACTCGGACTCGGACTCGGACTCGGACTCGGACTCGGACTCGGACTCGGACTCGGACTCGGACTCGGACTCGGCTCAGACTAGGACTCGGACTCGGACTCGGACTCGGACTCGGACTCGGACTCGGACTCGGACTCGGACTCGGACTCGGACTCGGACTCGGACTCGGACTCGGACTCGGACTCGGACTCGGACTCGGACTCGGACTCGGACTCGGACTCGGACTCGGACTCGGACTCGGACTCGGACTCGGACTCGGACTCGGACTCGGACTCGGACTCGGACTCGGACTCGGACTCGGACTCGGACTCGGACTCGGACTCGGACTCGGACTCGGACTCGGACTCGGACTCGGACTCGGACTCGGACTCGGACTCGGACTCGGACTCGGACTCGGACTCGGACTCGGACTCGAACTCGAACTCTGACTAGGACTCTGACTCGGACTCTGACTCGGACTCTGACTCGGACTCTGACTCGGACTCGGACTCTGACTCGGACTCTAACTCTAACTCTAACTCTAACTCTAACTCTAACTCTAACTCTTACTCTAACTCTAACTCTAACTCTAACTCTAACTCTAACTCTAACTCTAACTCTAACTCTAACTCTAACTCTAACTCTAACTCTAACTCTAACTCTAACTCTAACTCTAACTCTAACTCTAACTCTAACTCTAACTCTAACTCTAACTCTCACTCTAACTCTAACTCTCACTCTAACTCTAGCTCTAACTCTAACTCTAACTCTAACTCTAACTCTAACTCTAACTCTAACTCTAACTCTAACTCTAACTCTAACTCTAACTCTAACTCTAACTCTGACTCTGACTCTG
Source organism: Argyresthia goedartella (assembly GCA_949825045.1). Lineage (NCBI taxonomy): Eukaryota > Metazoa > Arthropoda > Insecta > Lepidoptera > Argyresthiidae > Argyresthia > Argyresthia goedartella. The sequence goes on along the minus strand of OX463806.1, from coordinate 7,246,862 downwards.
ACTCGAACTCGAACTCGAACTCGAACTCGGACTCGAACTCGGACTCGGACTCGGACTCGGACTCGGACTCGGACTCGGACTCGGACTCGGACTCGGACTCGGACTCGGACTCGGACTCGGACTCGGACTCGGACTCGGACTCGGACTCGGACTCGGACTCGGACTCGGACTCGGACTCGGACTCGGACTCGGACTCGGACTCGGACTCGGACTCGGACTCGGACTCGGACTCGGACTCGGACTCGGACTCGGACTCGGACTCGGACTCGGACTCGGACTCGGACTCGGACTCGGACTCGGACTCGGACTCGGACTCGGACTCGGACTCGGACTCGGACTCGGACTCGGACTCGGACTCGGACCCTGACTCGGACTCGGACTCTGACTCGGACTCGGACTCTGACTCTGTGAGTCTTTACGTTTTATTTATATGAGATAGTGAAAAACTGTCAAAGCAAGCATATTGTAGGGAAAATCCTTCAGTTCATTTGGTTCTTCCTACCAAAGCAGGCCTAGGATAGGAAAAACCCTACAGTTCCCCAAAAACCCTGAGAAATAAAAATATATTTTCTCATGTATTTTTTTTTAATCTAGCTAACGATAAAATATTTACATTAATAGTGACCACCTCTACACAAGCATAATATCTAACACAATTCTTCTTTCATACATCACGCAGCCAATGGTTGGGGTAGGGTTCACGATCTATGACAAAAACTCCAGAGATGGCACCAATGAGTCACACTCCTTTGACGTAGGCTTTTCATAAGTCGTCACCCGCTCGGCTTCTAGAAACAGGCTATTTACAGTAACAGAGTCAAGCATTGTGGAAACAGTCCACGACTCTGACAGTAAAAACAAGGTGTCTTAAGAAGGAGACCTCAAGATACTTCCTTAGAAGAGAAGGTACTAGATAGTTAGAAGTAGAACTAGATAGTTATCTAGTAGTTAGTTGAGATAGGATCTGTAGTCGGTTAGGTATTTCCAACTACAAAGAGCTTCCTATATACCAAGTGTTAAGAGAAGAGTAGTAGAAGAGTATTTAAATGGCTTAATAACCTATTTAAATTGAAACTTGAACTCGAACTCGCAGAACTCGAACTTGAACTCGAACTCGAACTCGAACTCGAACTCGAACACTCGAACTCGAACACTCGAACTCGAACACTCGAACTCGAACACTCGAACACTCGAACTCGTACTCGAACTCGAACTCGAACTCGAACTCGAACTCGAACTTGAACCCGAACTCGAACTCGAACTCGAACTCGAACTTGAACCCGAACTCGAACTCGAACTCGAACTCGAACTCGAACTTGAACCCGAACTCGAACTTGAACTCGAACTCGAACTCGAACTCGAACTCGAACTCGAACTCGAACTCGAACTCGAACTCGAACTCGAACTCAAACTCGAACTCGAACTCGAACTCGAATTCGAACTCGAACTCTAACTCTAACTCTAACTCTAACTCTTACTCTAACTCTAACTCTAACTCTAACTCTAACTCTAACTCTAACTCTAACTCTAACTCTAACTCTAACTCTAACTCTAACTCTAACTCTAACTCTAACTCTAACTCTAACTCAAACTCTAACTCTAACTCTAACTCTAACTCTAACTCGGACTCGGACTCGAACTCGAACTCGAACTCGGACTCGAACTCGGACTCGGACTCGGACTCGGACTCGGACTCGGACTCGGACTCGGACTCTGTGAGTCTTTACGTTTTATTTATATGAGATAGTGAAAAACTGTCAAAGCAAGCATATTGTAGGGAAAATCCTTCAGTTCATTTGGTTCTTCCTACCAAAGCAGGCCTAGGATAGGAAAAACCCTACAGTTCCCCAAAAACCCTGAGAAATAAAAATATATTTTCTCATGTATTTTTTTTTAATCTAGCTAACGATAAAATATTTACATTAATAGTGACCACCTCTACACAAGCATAATATCTAACACAATTCTTCTTTCATACATCACGCAGCCAATGGTTGGGGTAGGGTTCACGATCTATGACAAAAACTCCAGAGATGGCACCAATGAGTCACACTCCTTTGACGTAGGCTTTTCATAAGTCGTCACCCGCTCGGCTTCTAGAAACAGGCTATTTACAGTAACAGAGTCAAGCATTGTGGAAACAGTCCACGACTCTGACAGTAAAAACAAGGTGTCTTAAGAAGGAGACCTCAAGATACTTCCTTAGAAGAGAAGGTACTAGATAGTTAGAAGTAGAACTAGATAGTTATCTAGTAGTTAGTTGAGATAGGATCTGTAGTCGGTTAGGTATTTCCAACTACAAAGAGCTTCCTATATACCAAGTGTTAAGAGAAGAGTAGTAGAAGAGTATTTAAATGGCTTAATAACCTATTTAAATTGAAACTTGAACTCGAACTCGCAGAACTCGAACTTGAACTCGAACTCGAACTCGAACTCGAACTCGAACACTCGAACTCGAACACTCGAACTCGAACACTCGAACTCGAACACTCGAACACTCGAACTCGTACTCGAACTCGAACTCGAACTCGAACTCGAACTCGAACTTGAACCCGAACTCGAACTCGAACTCGAACTCGAACTTGAACCCGAACTCGAACTCGAACTCGAACTCGAACTCGAACTCGAACTTGAACCCGAACTCGAACTTGAACTCGAACTCGAACTCGAACTCGAACTCGAACTCGAACTCGAACTCGAACTCGAACTCGAACTCGAACTCAAACTCGAACTCGAACTCGAACTCGAATTCGAACTCGAACTCTAACTCTAACTCTAACTCTTACTCTAACTCTAACTCTAACTCTAACTCTAACTCTAACTCTAACTCTAACTCTAACTCTAACTCTAACTCTAACTCTAACTCTAACTCTAACTCTAACTCAAACTCTAACTCTAACTCTAACTCTAACTCTAACTCGGACTCGGACTCGAACTCGAACTCGAACTCGGACTCGAACTCGGACTCGGACTCGGACTCGGACTCTGACTCGGACTCGGACTCTGACTCTGTGAGTCTTTACGTTTTATTTATATGAGATAGTGAAAAACTGTCAAAGCAAGCATATTGTAGGGAAAATCCTTCAGTTCATTTGGTTCTTCCTACCAAAGCAGGCCTAGGATAGGAAAAACCCTACAGTTCCCCAAAAACCCTGAGAAATAAAAATATATTTTCTCATGTATTTTTTTTTAATCTAGCTAACGATAAAATATTTACATTAATAGTGACCACCTCTACACAAGCATAATATCTAACACAATTCTTCTTTCATACATCACGCAGCCAATGGTTGGGGTAGGGTTCACGATCTATGACAAAAACTCCAGAGATGGCACCAATGAGTCACACTCCTTTGACGTAGGCTTTTCATAAGTCGTCACCCGCTCGGCTTCTAGAAACAGGCTATTTACAGTAACAGAGTCAAGCATTGTGGAAACAGTCCACGACTCTGACAGTAAAAACAAGGTGTCTTAAGAAGGAGACCTCAAGATACTTCCTTAGAAGAGAAGGTACTAGATAGTTAGAAGTAGAACTAGATAGTTATCTAGTAGTTAGTTGAGATAGGATCTGTAGTCGGTTAGGTATTTCCAACTACAAAGAGCTTCCTATATACCAAGTGTTAAGAGAAGAGTAGTAGAAGAGTATTTAAATGGCTTAATAACCTATTTAAATTGAAACTTGAACTCGAACTCGCAGAACTCGAACTTGAACTCGAACTCGAACTCGAACTCGAACTCGAACACTCGAACTCGAACACTCGAACTCGAACACTCGAACTCGAACACTCGAACACTCGAACTCGTACTCGAACTCGAACTCGAACTCGAACTCGAACTCGAACTTGAACCCGAACTCGAACTCGAACTCGAACTCGAACTTGAACCCGAACTCGAACTCGAACTCGAACTCGAACTCGAACTTGAACCCGAACTCGAACTTGAACTCGAACTCGAACTCGAACTCGAACTCGAACTCGAACTCGAACTCGAACTCGAACTCGAACTCAAACTCGAACTCGAACTCGAACTCGAATTCGAACTCGAACTCTAACTCTAACTCTAACTCTTACTCTAACTCTAACTCTAACTCTAACTCTAACTCTAACTCTAACTCTAACTCTAACTCTAACTCTAACTCTAACTCTAACTCTAACTCTAACTCTAACTCAAACTCTAACTCTAACTCTAACTCTAACTCTAACTCGGACTCGGACTCGAACTCGAACTCGAACTCGGACTCGAACTCGGACTCGGACTCGGACTCGGACTCGGACTCGGACTCGGACTCGGACTCGGACTCGAACTCGAACTCGAACTAGAACTCGAACTCGAACTCGAACTCCAACTCGAACTCGAACTCGAACTCAAACTCGAACTCGAACTCGAACTCGAACTCGAACTCGAACTCGAACTCGAACACTCGAACTCGAACACTTGAACTCGAACACTCGAACTCGAACACTCTAACTCGAACACTCGATTTCGAACACTCGAACTCGAACACTCGAACTCGAACACTCGAATTCGAACAGTCGAACTCGAACACTCTAACTCTAACTCTAACTCTAACTCTAACTCTAACTCTAACTCTAACTCTTAACTCTAACTCTAACTCTAACTCTAACTTGGACTCGGACACGGACTCGGACTCGAACTCGGACTCGGACTCGGACTCGGACTCGGACTCGGACTCGGACTCGGACTCGGACTCGGACTCGGACTCGGACTCGGACTCGGACTCGGACTCGGACTCGGACTCGGACTCGGACTCGGACTCGGACTCGGACTCGGACTCGGAATCGGACTCGGACTCGGACTCGGACTCGGACTCGGCTCGGACTAGGACTCGGACTCGAACTCGAACTCGAACTCGAACTCGAACTCGAACTCAAACTCGAACTCGAACTCGAACTCGAATTCGAACTCGAACTCTAACTCTAACTCTAACTCTTACTCTAACTCTAACTCAAACTCTAACTCTAACTCTAACTCTAACTCTAACTCTAACTCTAACTCTAACTCTAACTCTAACTCTAACTCTAACTCTAACTCTAACTCTAACTCTAACTCTAACTCAAACTCTAACTCTAACTCTAACTCTAACTCTAACTCGGACTCGGACTCGAACTCGAACTCGAACTCGGACTCGAACTCGGACTCGGACTCGGACTCGGACTCGGACTCGGACTCGGACTCGGACTCGGACTCGGACTCGAACTCGAACTCGAACTAGAACTCGAACTCGAACTCGAACTCCAACTCGAACTCGAACTCGAACTCAAACTCGAACTCGAACTCAAACTCGAACTCGAACTCGAACTCGAACTCGAACACTCGAACTCGAACACTTGAACTCGAACACTCGAACTCGAACACTCTAACTCTAACTCTACTTTACTCGTTTCGGAACGCTGCAGCTTGTCAACATCAGCTCTGTAATATTTGCTTAAATAAAACTATAGAAGTGGCTAGAAATACAAGAATATCACTCACTACCAAAGGAGAAGTGTTAAACTCAGTGAAAAATTGTTATCCACACCATTCAAGCAACAGTGAAGCAATAAAATATGAATTTCCTGTCATAACGACCAACCGAAATAATTTACAAATACAGTGACAATACACAAAGAAATCACAGCAAGAATACGTTTTGAAGGTTAGTCTACGTGTGCCAATAATATTACTCAATACTGCACTCCCTAAAAGACTTCTAAGAAAACATAACCTATAATTTTCATCATATGTATTCTAACGGTTATTTATTATCGTAAACAAGTTATGTGACATTTGCGGACGGCTACAAACTTGACGGACTTAAAGGTGCGTTTCAAAGTCTAACCAACGAGTGGTGGAACTCACCAAACGAAGATTGCGTTTTGTTTCACTGCATGCAATCATACATTGTCGACCAATATGGATCAAACCGACTTCGTTACTATTAGATCCCGATACCGGAGAAACTCGTATGGTGATGAACCAAACTCATCCCTATTCGAAACTACAAGCCAGAGCCTACCCAACACATCGTGTGATATCAGTCAAAATGTAATATCACAAGAAGAAATACAAAAAATAAAAAATGATTTACATTCAGCAGAACAGGAGATTGAAAACCTGCTAACTGAAAATATGAAACTGAAAAGTGAAATAGAAAAATCTAATAAATTAATCGAAGTATACAAAGCATTTAAATTTTCTGAAACAATTATGACACCAATAACAGCAAGACGAAGAAAAAAGCCCAGAAAGGCACTGTTGGACTCAAATATAAACAAAAAACTGATCTTTTTATCAAGAGATTCAAATCAAAACAGTTCAATACAAGACAATGACGACGATGTATCAAAGATCATTAACGAAAACAAAAAAGAACACAATGATAACAGTCAAACAAAAGAACGGAATGAAGACATACATCCAGATCAACCAATAAATGACCAAGAATTCAATACAAATACGGAGAAAATTACAGAAGCGATTATCGAAACCATGGTGGAGACTAGCCCTGGACCCTCGCTGGATCCTAACGTCAAGAACACACTGAAAGCAAGCGCTGAAACAACTACGAAATCAAACGATGAGGCCAACAACAAGGGAAAAATAACAACTCAGATTGGAAAGACAAATAATGAAATCATACAGCAAGAAGAACGTACATTGGACTTATATATGGAAGCAAATAAACCCCAAGAAACAAAACAAAGTGAGAAAGACAAAACAACACAAGCAAACAATGAGACTAAGGTCGACGCAAAAATACCAAAACGTAAGAGGAAAATTATAATAATTGGCGACCAGCAAAGTGGAGGGATGAGAAATGCGCTTCAGACCCTAGTAGGACCTAAATTCTTAGTGACATGTTTCTGGAAGGCCGGAGCTAGACTTAGCGACATAAATACAGCAGAGAGAGCAGAAATATCAACACTAACTGATCAAGATTACGTGATACTGATGGGTGGTATAAATGAAGTAAACCCGTTTGAATTTACGTCAAGTATGATAGTATGGCTGCATTCTAACAAGAATTTAAATATCATTGTGTGTGAGATTCCATACAATAAGAATTTACAGGAATCCAAATTAAACTACGAACTTAGACTGATCTGCAAACAATACAACAACGTCTCGTTCCTTGATATGAACTACGGAAGATTTCAATCCACAAAACATACTTTTACAAGAAACCTTAGCAGATCACTATTAAGAATGCTGTTGCAAAAAGACTATGCCGCCGAAAGAGATAAGTATCAGAACATGCTTAATCAACGACACGTTTCCAATAAACTGCGGGCTTCCAAAGAACAGATAGACAGGTGTACACAGACGGATGCAGACTTGAATGAAAATAACGACACATCAACAAGTAACATAAATATATCAGACAAAGACAAATCTGCGAACTCTGTAGTGTCAAATAATAACAAGAGTAATAAAACAGCAGGTGACAAAGAAAATGAGAGAGACAAGAGCAATAGAGAGTTATTTCGTGTTTAAAAAAATAAATATATTGCACCAAAACATTAGCGGACTCATAAGCAAGTGTGAACTACTAACTGTACATTTGGATGAACTAGAAAGAGATGACGTTTCTGTGGATGTTATATGTGTAACAGAACATAATATGATGCAAGGTGATGAAAATCAACTATGTATTCCAAATTTCCAGTTAGCGTCATGTTATTCACGCATGAGCAGAAAGGGTGGATCATGTATATTGGTAAGGAATAAACATAAATCAAAAGATCTTGACGGTTTACGACGCTTCAACATACCCAATACACTAGAATGTTCCGCGATTGAACTCGTCAATCACAACATAATAATTATGTGCATCTATAGAATCCCTAAATATCATTTGACAGATTTAAATCCATTCTTTGAGAACCTCTATGACATTCTGCAGGAATACGCATGCAATAATAAATATCTTATAATAGTAGGTGACTTCAATATTAATACTTTAAAAGTTAGTCCAATGTCTAAGCGATTCCAACAACTTATATTAAGCTTCAATTTAAAAATATCAATCAAAGAACCCACAACGCTGAGTAGTGGTACTTGCCTTGACAATATAATTCACAATATACGCGGAGCAGAAAGCCAAGTGCATGAATTTGCGCTGTCAGACCACACTGCACAAATACTTAAATGTCCAGTAAAAAAAACCAGCAGTCTTGGTCACTGGTATACTATGAAGCGTGACTATAGTCTCGAAAATATGTTTAAATTCAAAGAACATCTTAGCAAATTGGGTTTTGCTGACGTATACAATACATCAGATCCTAATGACGCATTTGATCGGTTCTCAGATATTTTCAAATTGTTATATGATTTATGTTTTCCCAAAATAAGAGTTAAAATCAGTAGTAAACGAAGGCCAAAATGGATTACCAAAGGTATTATAAAATGTAGCAAACGCAAAAGGGAGCTCCTATGGCAGTACAGACGAAGACCAAACGCCGAAAATAGGAACACTTACAAATCCTATTCCCAAAGACTGCATAAAATTATAAAATTGACTCAAAAATCCCAAAATAACTATTATATCCAATCATCACAAAATAAGTCAAAGGCCACATGGAATATTATTAATAGTACTAAGCCAAATCACCCCAGGGACCAAATAGAGCAAATTGAGCATAATGGGGATAAAATAAAAAACCCTACGGACATAGCAAAAGCATTCAATAATCATTTCACAATACCAGAACCATTAGATAATACTCGTAGTAATCATCCTCTAAAATCAACCTTGACATACAATAAATTAAATTCTATGTATTTAAGTCCCACCAATCCTATTGACATAACAAGGATAATTATGACCTTAAAAAACACAAGCAGCACAGGGTATGACGAGATTTGCACGAAAGTATTAAAATATGTGGTACATAATATAAGCGTGGTGATCAGCTACATCGTAAATTTATGCATCGAATTCGGTACGTATCCAAATGCTTTGAAGACGTCGATAATCAAGCCTTTATTTAAAAAAGAAGATAAAGAAAATATGAACTTCTATAGGCCTATCGCCCTAATACCAGTGTTTTCCAAAGTATTCGAAAAGGTAATATATAACGCCCTATACAACTACTTCGAAAAGAATGATATTCTGGTTCCCGAGCAAAAAGGTTTTAGGAAACACAAAACAATCAATCTGGCTATATACGACTTCATAGGAAAGATAGTTTTCAATTTAGACAATAAAATACCTGTGTCAGCCATATATATGGACATGACAAAAGCGTTCGACTATGTAAACCACAAAATATTATTACAAAAGTTACACACATACGGAGTCAGAGGCAACGATATAGATTTGATAAAATCATACCTATCTGATCGGAAACAAATAACTCAAATTCAGAGATTGTGTGGCCAAAGTAACATGGAGCAAATCTACTCATCTGAACCTTCTAAGGTAACTCTAGGTGTACCACAAGGAAGCGTTCTAGGCCCGCTGCTATTCCTGATCTATATTAACGACATTGTTGACTCGACATCAAACCCTATGATCCTATTTGCTGATGACAGTACCGTAGTTTATAAAAACGTAAGTAATGATAATTTGATATTTGAAAATGAAATAAACAATTCACTTAATGACATCATAACATGGCTACAGTATAATAATTTAAAAATAAACTTAAAGAAAACATATATAATGAACTTTAAACAAATTAAAGAACGGATACCATTAACTATCAAACACGACGACAATAACATTGACGAAGTACCATCAACGAAATTTTTAGGATTACAAATCGACAATAAACTAAACTGGAAAGAGCAAATTGAAAATGTCAGCAAAAAACTAAACCGGTTTTCATATGCACTGTATATGCTCCGCAAAGTTGTGGATGTTACCGCAGTTCTGACAGCTTATCACGGCTACGTAGTGTCTACACTCAGATACGGAATAATATTCTGGGGTAACGGAATAAATAGGGAAATTGCGTTCAAGTCTCAGAAAAAATGCATTAGAGCTATATTTTCGTTAAAAAGAACAGACAGCTGCAAACCATATTTTAAACGCCATAAACTTTTAACAATGCCTTCCTTATACATATATGAAATAATAATGTTTATTAAAATAAACCCAACCCTATTCGAAAACCAGAAGAGTCGCCGCAACAACAAAAATATACGCGCTACCAGACACAAAACTGCACTGTTCAGCAACAGTGTATTCGGTATGGCCTCGACAATATACAATAAGGTTCCTGTCTCAATTATGAATATAGATAACCCAAACAAGTTCAAGCTTAGATTAAAAGATTATTTGGCTGATAAAGCATACTACTCTGTAGGTGAATATTTAGCATAGTGTTGACATGTTATATCTACTAAACTATTGCCATTGACATCTTTTTTAATTTTTTTAATCACCTTTTACTAAATACAATTTTACATATGACATACAATAATAATATATTTGACATTTTTTTTTTTTGACATCATTGTAATATTGTAATGGTTTAATGTATTGTTTGTTGCCTATATTTTTTAACTCACCTGTTGTTTATTTGGTTATTTGTATTATTTGTACGCCTCGCGGCTGGACGTAAGGACAAAACATACACATACGTAGATGTTACATAGGTAACATCTACTTTAAACTACGTACCACAATAAAATATCTGATTTCTGATTTCTGATTTCTAACTCGAACACTCGATTTCGAACACTCGAACTCGAACACTCGAACTCGAACACTCGAATTAGAACAGTCGAACTCGAACACTCTAACTCTAACTCTAACTCTAACTCTAACTCTAACTCTAACTCTAACTCTTAACTCTAACTCTAACTCTAACTCTAACTTGGACTCGGACACGGACTCGGACTCGAACTCGGACTCGGACTCGGACTCGGACTCGGACTCGGACTCGGACTCGGACTCGGACTCGGACTCGGACTCGGACTCGGACTCGGACTCGGAATCGGACTCGGACTCGGACTCGGACTCGGACTCGGACTCGGCTCGGACTAGGACTCGGACTCGGACTCGGACTCGGACTCGGACTCGGACTCGGACTCGGACTCGGACTCGGACTCGGACTCGGACTCGGACTCGGACTCGGACTCGGACTCGGACTCGGACTCGGAATCGGACTCGGACTCGGACTCGGACTCGGACTCGGACTCGGACTCGGACTCGGACTCGGACTCGGACTCGGACTCGGACTCGGACTCGGACTCGGACTCGGACTCGGACTCGGACTCGGACTCGGACTCGGACTCGGACTCGGACTCGGACTCGGACTCGGACTCGGACTCGGACTCGGACTCGGCTCGGACTAGGACTCGGACTCGGACTCGGACTCGGACTCGGACTCGGACTCGGACTCGGACCTGGACTCGGACTCGGACTCGGACTCGGACTCGGACTCGGACTCGGACTCGGACTCGGACTCGGACTCGGACTCGGACTCGGACTCGGACTCGGACTCGGACTCGGAATCGGACTCGGACTCGGACTCGGACTCGGACTCGGACTCGGACTCGGACTCGGACTCGGACTCGGACTCGGACTCGGACTCGGACTCTGACTCGGACTCTGACTCGGACTCTGACTCGGACTCTGACTCGGACTTGGACTCTGACTCGGACTCTGACTCGGACTCTGACTCGGACTCGGACTCTGACTCGGACTCTGACTCGGACTCTGACCCGGACTCTGACTCTGACGACTCGGACTCGGACTCGGACTCTGACTCGGACTCGGACTCTGACTCGGACTCTGACTCTGACCCTGACTCGGACTCGGACTCGGACTCGGACTCGGACTCGGACTCGGACTTGGACTCGGACTCGGACTCGGACTCTGACTCGGACTCGGACTCTGACTCGGACTCTGACTCGGACTCTGACTCGGACTCTGATTTGGACTCTGACTCGGACTCTGACTCGGACTCTGACTCGGACTCTGACTCGGACTCTGACTCGGACTCTGACCCGGACTCTGACTCTGACGACTCGGACTCGGACTCGGACTCTGACTCGGACTCGGACACTGACTCGGACTCTGACTCTGACCCTGACTCGGACTCGGACTCGGACTCGGACTCGGACTCGGACTCGGACTCGGACTCTGACTCGGACTCTGACTCGGACTCGGACTCTGACTCGGACTCGGACTCTGACTCGGACTCGGACTCTGACTCGGACTCTGACTCGGACTCTGACTCGGACTCTGACTCGGACTCTGATTTGGACTCTGACTCGGACTCTGACTCGGACTCTGACTCGGACTCTGACTCGGAGTCTGACTCGGACTCGGACTCTGACTCTGGTTGTGGTATCTGCCACAATTTGCAGTAATTAATTCTGCACGGTATACGAGTACGTCGATGTGAGTTTTGTTCAAAAGTGAAAGTTCTATCAGCATTAAGAGTATTTATTTAGTTACCATAATTTTTGTGCGTGAATAAAGAATTCCTGAGATGTGAGTCTTTACGTTTTATTTATATGAGATAGTGAAAAACTGTCAAAGCAAGCATATTGAAGGGAAAATCCTTCAGTTCATTTGGTTCTTCCAACCAAAGCAGGCCTAGGATAGGAAAAACCCTACAGTTCCCCAAAAACCCTGAGAAAAAAAATATATTTTCTAATGTATTTTTTTTAAATCTAGTTAACGATAAAATATTTACATTAATAGTGACCACCTCTACACAAGCATAATATCTAACACAATTCTTCTTTCATACATCACGCAGCCAATGGTTGGGGGAGGGTTCACGATCTATGACACAAACTCCAGAGATGGCACCAATGAGTCGCACTCCCTTGACGTAGGCTTTTCATAAGTCGTCACCCGCTCGGCTTCTAGAACCAGGCTATTTACAGTTACAGAGTCAAGCATTGTGGAAACAGTCCACGACTCTGACAGTAAAACCAAGATGTCTAAAGAAGGAGACCTCAAGATTCTTCCTTAGAAGAGAAGGTACTAGATAGTTAGAAGTAGAACTAGATAGTTATCTAGTAGTTAGTTGAGATAGGATCTGTAGTCGGTTAGGTATTTCCAACTACAAAGAGCTTCCTATATACCAAGTGTTAATAGAAGAGTATTTAAATGGCTTAATAACCTATTTAAATTAAAACTTGAACTCGAACTCGCAGAACTCTAACTCTAACTCTTACTCTAACTCTAACTCTAACTCTAACTCTAACTCTAACTCTAACTCTAACTCTAACTCTAACTCTAACTCTAACTCTAACTCTAACTCTAACTCTAACTCTAACTCTAACTCTAACTCTAACTCTAACTCTAACTCTAACTCTAACTCTAACTCTAACTCTAACTCTAACTCTAACTCTAACTCTAACTCTAACTCTAACTCTAACTCTAACTCTAACTCTAACTCTAACTCTAACTCTAACTCTAACTCTAACTCTAACTCTAACTCTAACTCTAACTCTAACTCTAACTCTAACTCTAACTCTAACTCTAACTTGGACTCGGACTCGGACTCGGACTCGAACTCGAACTCGGACTCGAACTCGGACTCGGACTCGGACTCGGACTCGGACTCGGACTCGGACTCGGACTCGGACTCGGACTCGGACTCGGACTCGGACTCGGACTCGGACTCGGACTCTGACTCGGACTCGGACTCTGACTCTGTGAGTCTTTACGTTTTATTTATATGAGATAGTGAAAAACTGTCAAAGCAAGCATATTGTAGGGAAAATCCTTCAGTTCATTTGGTTCTTCCAACCAAAGCAGGCCTAGGATAGGAAAAACCCTACAGTTCCCCAAAAACCCTTAGAAATAAAAATATATTATCTCATGTATTTTTTTTTAATCTAGCTAACGATAAAATATTTACATTAATAGTGACCACCTCTACACAAGCATAATATCTAACACAATTCTTCTTTCATACATCACGCAGCCAATGGTTGGGGTAGGGTTCACGATCTATGACAAAAACTCCAGAGATGGCACCAATGAGTCACACTCCTTTGACGTAGGCTTTTCATAAGTCGTCACCCGCTCGGCTTCTAGAAACAGGCTATTTACAGTAACAGAGTCAAGCATTGTGGAAACAGTCCACGACTCTGACAGTAAAAACAAGGTGTCTTAAGAAGGAGACCTCAAGATACTTCCTTAGAAGAGAAGGTACTAGATAGTTAGAAGTAGAACTAGATAGTTATCTAGTAGTTAGTTGAGATAGGATCTGTAGTCGGTTAGGTATTTCCAACTACAAAGAGCTTCCTATATACCAAGTGTTAAGAGAAGAGTAGTAGAAGAGTATTTAAATGGCTTAATAACCTATTTAAATTGAAACTTGAACTCGAACTCGCAGAACTCGAACTTGAACTCGAACTCGAACTCGAACTCGAACTCGAACACTCGAACTCGAACACTCGAACTCGAACACTCGAACTCGAACACTCGAACACTCGAACTCGTACTCGAACTCGAACTCGAACTCGAACTCGAACTCGAACTAGAACCCGAACTCGAACTCGAACTCGAACTCGAACTTGAACCCGAACTCGAACTCGAACTCGAACTCGAACTCGAACTTGAACCCGAACTCGAACTTGAACTCGAACTCGAACTCGAACTCGAACTCGAACTCGAACTCGAACTCGAACTCGAACTCAAACTCGAACTCGAACTCGAACTCGAATTCGAACTCGAACTCTAACTCTAACTCTAACTCTTACTCTAACTCTAACTCTAACTCTAACTCTAACTCTAACTCTAACTCTAACTCTAACTCTAACTCTAACTCTAACTCTAACTCTAGCTCTAACTCTAACTCTAACTCTAACTCTAACTCTAACTCAAACTCTAACTCTAACTCTAACTCTAACTCGGACTCGGACTCGAACTCGAACTCGAACTCGGACTCGAACTCGGACTCGGACTCGGACTCGGACTCGGACTCGGACTCGGACTCGGACTCGGACTCGGACTCGAACTCGAACTCGAACTAGAACTCGAACTCGAACTCGAACTCCAACTCGAACTCGAACTCGAACTCAAACTCGAACTCGAACTCGAACTCGAACTCGAACTCGAACTCGAACTCGAACACTCGAACTCGAACACTTGAACTCGAACACTCGAACTCGAACACTCTAACTCGAACACTCGATTTCGAACACTCGAACTCGAACACTCGAACTCGAACACTCGAATTCGAACAGTCGAACTCGAACACTCTAACTCTAACTCTAACTCTAACTCTAACTCTAACTCTAACTCTAACTCTAACTCTAACTCTAACTCTAACTCTAACTTGGACTCGGACACGGACTCGGACTCGAACTCGGACTCGGACTCGGACTCGGACTCGGACTCGGACTCGGACTCGGACTCGGACTCGGACTCGGACTCGGACTCGGACTCGGACTCGGACTCGGACTCGGACTCGGACTCGGACTCGGAATCGGACTCGGACTCGGACTCGGACTCGGACTCGGACTCGGCTCGGACTAGGACTCGGACTCGAACTCGAACTCGAACTCGAACTCGAACTCAAACTCGAACTCGAACTCGAACTCGAATTCGAACTCGAACTCTAACTCTAACTCTAACTCTTACTCTAACTCTAACTCTAACTCTAACTCTAACTCTAACTCTAACTCTAACTCTAACTCTAACTCTAACTCTAACTCTAACTCTAACTCTAACTCTAACTCTAACTCTAACTCTAACTCTAACTCAAACTCTAACTCTAACTCTAACTCTAACTCTAACTCGGACTCGGACTCGAACTCGAACTCGAACTCGGACTCGAACTCGGACTCGGACTCGGACTCGGACTCGGACTCGGACTCGGACTCGGACTCGGACTCGAACTCGAACTCGAACTAGAACTCGAACTCGAACTCGAACTCCAACTCGAACTCGAACTCGAACTCAAACTCGAACTCGAACTCGAACTCGAACTCGAACTCGAACTCGAACTCGAACACTCGAACTCGAACACTTGAACTCGAACACTCGAACTCGAACACTCTAACTCGAACACTCGATTTCGAACACTCGAACTCGAACACTCGAACTCGAACACTCGAATTCGAACAGTCGAACTCGAACACTCTAACTCTAACTCTAACTCTAACTCTAACTCTAACTCTAACTCTAACTCTAACTCTAACTCTAACTCTAACTCTAACTCTAACTCTAACTCTAACTTGGACTCGGACACGGACTCGGACTCGAACTTGGACTCGGACTCGGACTCGGACTCGGACTCGGACTCGGACTCGGACTCGGACTCGGACTCGGACTCGGACTCGGACTCGGACTCGGAATCGGACTCGGACTCGGACTCGGACTCGGACTCGGACTCGGCTCGGACTAGGACTCGGACTCGGACTCGGACTCGGACTCGGACTCGGACTCGGACTCGGACTCGGACTCTGACTCGGACTCTGACTCTGACCCTGACTCGGACTCGGACTCGGACTCGGACTCGGACTCGGACTCG